>JAFEMH010003907.1:117500-238631 GCA_022495995.1 Adenophora triphylla var. japonica | reverse complement strand
AGCGTTGTATCTGGGAGACATTCTCCATCGATCCGTTTGCACAATTAATGAGGCGAAATATTGTCTTAAGGAGATTTGCTTCGGCATACCTCGCTTAATCTCCGTTCTTCGATTTCCGTATTGAAGATTTACAAAACATATACATAACAACAATCTTAAGACAATATTTTCAGTATTTGTTTTGGATTTATCTTCTCTACTTCATCCTTTTCTTATTTGGATTTTCTCGTTTTGCGCAATGTAAAATGGCTAATGGAAACACCTCTGTTAGTAGTGAGACTATTGCAACGAATACTAATGCAATAGGGAGTACGTCAAGTGCTAATCAACTCACGCATGCCACCGGCCTCGCAGCCACGAGAAACCTGAGAAGTTCAATGGGGTCAGATTTCAAACGCTGGGCAAAATGTAAAATGTTGTTTTATCTCACAACGTTGACTAGTGAAGTTCTTACGGGAAGAATGTCCCGTAGCGGCCGAAGGTGTAGTAGACAAGGCCACAATAAATGGCTATTGATGCATGGAAACATGCAGACATCTAAGGCCGAAACTACATCTTGAATGGACTAGACAATACATCAGATAATGTGTACTACTCCATAAAAACTCGCAAAAGGACTTTGGGATTCTCTCGACAAGAAATATAAAACCGAAGATGCCGGAACAAAGAAGTTCTTTGTTGCAAAATTTTTGGATTTTAAAATGAATGATTCTAAAACCGCATGCAACGTGTCGAAGAGATGCAAGTCCTATCGTACAACCTCGGGTCGAAGGGATGCAATTGGGTGAGTCCTTCCAAGCAGTACGTATGATCGAGAAGTTGCCTCCTTCATGGAGAGACTTCAAAAACTATCTCAAGCACAAGCTAAAGAGATGTCAATGGAAGATTTGCTAGTTCGTCTTCGCATCAAGAAGACAATCGTAGTGCAAAAGGGCCAATGCACGAAACATGGAAGCGAAGGCTAATATGGTGGAAGAATCCCGACCCAAGAACAACAAGAGGAAGCATGACGACTCTTCAAAGAAGAAGTCAAGTAATGACAAAGAATAAACGCTTCAAGTTCAAAGGACTCGCTACAATTGTGGAAAAAGCGGTCACCTGGCAAAGGATTGTCGAAGCAAGAAGAAGAAGCCTCCCCAAGCAAATGTGACTCGAAATAGATACTCTATCTCAAGGGTGTCTCGATGTAAGTCTGTCTCGCCGTCGTATGTGAAGCCACCTTGGTGTCAAACGTCAAGGATTGGTGAGTAGACATCGGGAGCCACTGGTCACATTTCAGTGCCGACAAAAGCTTGTTTGCGTAATACAAGAAGATGGAACGCGAAGACTTTCTCTATATGGGAAATTTCCGCAACTTCCAAGATTGGAAGGTATCGGGAAGGTGATCTTGAAGTTCACATCTAGAAAGGAGCTTACTCTCAACGATGTGATGCATGTACCCGACATAAGAAAGAATTTAATTTCTCGGTTCTTTACTTAGTAAGAAAGGCTTCAAAATTGTTTTTGAATCTGGAGCAAGCTCAGACTTCTACTAAGGGAGGTACAGATGTTGGAAAGGGATACTTGCTAGATTAAACCCTATTTAAGGCAAATACAGAAGTGGACAAGAAGTCCACATATTTGTACCCTCAAGTGATGAATAAAATTAATAATTCTATTTACTTGTGCGAGTCTTCTAATTTATGGCATACGGTCGTTTAGGACATGTGAATCGTGCTTCTTTGAGAAAGTTTGTTGGTTTAGGACTTATTACAAAACTTCGACTCAATGAAAGGTCACAAATGCGAAGTTTCGTGTTGAAGCAAAGTTTTCAAAGAAACATTTTTAAAACCAATGAGGTGACTAGCCAATCCTGTCAGGGATTAATCCATAGTGATCTACGTGATTTAAAGTTTGTCCCAACTCGAAAGTAAGAAATACTTTATTACTTTTATCGACGATCGAAGTAGATATTGCTATGTCTATTTGCTAAGTAGTAAAGATGAAGCAATGGATGCTTTCACAACTTACAAAACTCAAGTTGAAAATCAATTCTGAAAAGTCAATTAAAATATTAAGGTCCGATAGCGGTGGTGAATATGAATCAACGGAATCTAGTAACTCATGTTCCAAATTCGGTATCATTCATCAAACAATCGCACTTATACTCCGCAAAGAAAATGGTGTTAAGCCGAGAGGAAAAATAGAACTATCAAGGATACGGTTAACTCGTATGCTTGAAACTTCGGGTTTACCACAAACTTGTGGGGGAAGCGGTATTGTCCGTCCAACTTTGTGTCAATAGATTCCACACAAGAAATCTGTCTCTATAATGATATGAATTGTGGAAAGGAAGAAAGCCTTCCTATAAATTCCTCAAAGTGTGGGGGTGTCTCGCAAAGGTTGCCGTTCCACCTCCTAAACGGTCCACAAAAGTTAGGACCTAAGACCGCTGACCGTGTATTTATTGGATATGCAATGAATAAAGTGCTAAGGCATGTATTCTTAGTACACAAATCAAGTAAATGACATTCATGTCAATACAATAATTGAATCTCGTGACGCTCGACTTCTTCGAGGACGTGTTCCCTATGGCGAAAAGGATATTTGTAAAAATACTCCTAAGAGACCACGTGAAAACACTTCCGAAAACAATGAAGATAAGCCGAACCAAGGAGGAAGCAAGAGAGCTAAAATTGCTAAAACTTTTGGTCCGCATTTTATCTCTAACTTTATGATCAAGATGAGCCTCAATCATTTAAGGAAGCCACGACGCCTCCGAATCCACATTCGGAAAGAAGTCAGAATAGTGAGATTGAATCCATTTTAAGTAACAACACCCTCGGGCAAGTGGTCGATCTTCCAAAGGGTTCTAAACCAATAGGATGCAAATGGATTTTCAAAAAGAAAATTAAGACCTGATGGTTCCGTGGACAAATACAAGGCTCGCCTTGTTGCGTAAAAGGATATCGTCAAATGGAAGGATTTCGACTTCTCTTGGAGCACATACTCTCCTCGTTACAAGAATAACTTCAATTCGAATCTTAATAGCCACTGCAAAGTGTTTTCTTGTATAATTTGCATATACATCAAATGGATGTAAAAACCGCATTTTTAAAATGGTGATTCTTGAATGAAGAAATTTACATGGAGCACTCGAATTGGTTTCAAAGTAAAAGGACAAGAGCACAAGGTACGCAAACTTGTTAAGTCCTCGTATGGCTTGGAAGCAAGATCCTAAACAATGGCATGTAGAAATTTGACAATGTCATGATTAGGAATGGTTTTATCACAAAATGAATGTGATAAATGTGTATACTCAAAGAAATTTGGTAACACATATGTATTTGTTTGCTTATATGTAGATGACATGCTCATATTTGGTCATGACATTGATGTTATAAATAAAACAAAGAAAATGTTTACCAATAACTTTGATATGAAAGATATGGGTGAAGCGTATGTAATCTTGGGAATGAAAAGTCTCAAGAACCTCCAATGGAATTAGTTTGTCTCAAACACATTATGTTGATAAAATGATTGAGAGATTTAATTCTCATGGAATTAAAGAAACTAATAATCCATTTCTCGCCCATATAGTTCTTCTCATAAGAACACTCGGGGAATGCGAAGCAACAATTAGAGTATTCTCGCATCATCGAAAGCCTCATGTACTTAATGCAAAGGCACAAGGCCTAGATATAGCTTGGCGCCGTAAGTAAGCCGAGTCGCTTTACTAGTAATCTCTAATAAATCGAGCATCAAATGCATATTATTAGCAGTTTTAGGATATATAAAACGAACTGTAGAGCATTCATCAGACTATAGCAATTATCCTCCGCAGTTGAAGGATATAAATACGCAAATTGGATATCTCGATACAAGATGAATCCAAGTCTACTAAATGGCTATGTATTTACTCTCAAAGCGAGGTGCGTCATATCACGGAAATCTTCTAAGCAAACATGTATAGCTCGATCAACAATGAAATCTGAGTTTATTGCTTTGCATAAAATCGGTGGTTGAAGCCGAATGGCTTAGACACTTTTTAGAAGATATTCCTCTATGGCCAAAACTCGTGCCCCGCTATACGCATACACCGTGATAATCAAGCAAATATAGTAAGGGCGGAGAATTTTATATACAACGTGTACCCGACACATACGTCAGAGACATAACACCGTTGCATAGCTTACTCTCCAATCGAAACGATTTTGATTGGATTTCGTAAGATCAAAGGATAACCTAGCTGATCCATTTACTAAAGGTTTATCTTCAAGGAGAGAAATAAACCGTGCATCGAAAGAAATGGGCCTAAAGCCTAAACAAATATAAATCAATCTCTGATTTAAAACTCTAACTGGCGCATCAAGATCCTACTGACTAGGTTCAATAGGAAAAACAAGTCATGATTGATTTGAGGGAAGCACTTAAAGTTTATCTTCATCCCATTTCTATATACGGCAATGCAAAAAGCTCGATGCCTACAAACTGGGTAGAGTATTAAGCTATTGCTTTTAATGGTTTGACTATGTATCTTGTTAATTAGTACAAGTGAGTGTAATGTAGGATACTTTATAGCACATCACCTATGTGCTACGTGTTAACATGGGCGGTCTGCCTCGCTGAGAATTTTACTTAGTGCAAATTCTCTAGCAAGCACTTCGCAGTAACCAAGAAAGTTCAGTGTATCAAAATTAAAATAAACGAACACAATAGAGAATCAAAATTTGATATGAGATTTAACATGTGAAATTGGTCTATTGTTTAAGCTTACAATAACGTCTCCCGACAGCTCAATACGTTACGCATTACACCGATCGCCCAAGTAAGCTCGATAGATTCTTACTAAAGAAGGTTCAAAGCGAAAGCCACCTATCTCGATGCATTTACTTCTCGCCCATGCGCTCTCTTCTCTTCTTTCTTTTCCGTGTCGACTTCTTCCATTCATGTGGGGGATTGTTGGAATATTGGGAAAATATTAGGGGTGTGAATTGAAAGAGTCAAAGGTCTAAAATTGAAAAGACACAGACTGCTCAAATTGGTCTTTCAACCGTCACGAAAGCAAGACATAGAAGCCCTCGGCCAGAAAGCATGATTGCATCGTGAAACTATCATCCTCTCGGTTAGCCTTCCTGCTCAGGCGAGTCACCAAAGGTGCTCTACCGAAACAGCACCTTGCTCGTGCTCGGGCGAGAGGCACCAAATGGTGCTCTCGGCCGAAAGGCAGAATGTTGTGTGCGTTCCGCATTAAAGTCTCGAGATACGTGCCCGGCTTGAAAGTGGTGCTGACTTTTTGTAGGAAAAAAAAATCCTGGCAACTCGTTCGGGCTTGATTTTACCACTATAAAAGAGACCCCCTATTCCTTCATTCAAAAGCCATCAAGATAATCCAACCAAGTTATTATCAAATGTCTTTGTTCAAGAATCCAAGTCTCTCTCCCTCATTCAAAGTGTTCTTGATTCGCTTTCCAAAGAGTTCGTTCTTGCTTCTTTTGTCAAAGTTTGAAGCACTAAGAACAATGCTCTTATTTTGGTTCGCTTCGTCAAGGTTAGTTAAAGTGCACACTAACTCTTGGTAAAAAACGTTGTATCTTGGGAGTGCATTACGCCATCGATCCGTTTGCATAATTACGTGAGGCGAAATATTTGGTCTTAAGGAGATTTGCTTCGGCATACCTCGCTTTAATCTCTTTCATCTGACATTTTCAGATTGACAAAGATATCTAAACATATACCATCTGACAACAAAAACGATTGATAGATACCTAACGTCGGGGCCGAAGAAGAAGCTGAAAGCGGCTGCCGCGTGGAGCAATTGGGCTAATCTTGTCCGCAAAGGAATCTCACAAAGCCCACAAAGTTGGGCCGTACAAGTGCTTTCTGCCGACAAATCGCTCGGCAGAAATGAATACGACACCACCAATAAATTAAGTGTAGGCATTCGTCCACTTCGCCGGATGGTTAGACAGGGTAGACATTTTTGTTGAAAAGCTCACGCTGAATAGTTTGAGAACCGAAGAAAAAGAGATCAATTGTTCATCATTTACCAACTACAGCAACTTTTGATTTTTTCAAGATTATTTTTCTAAAAAGCTTTAATTCGATTGAATGGTAAACCGGCCCCACACTGATCTGTTCTTCTGTCTCGTAATCATTTAGATACAAAAATTAATTAAGGAAAGATCCAATCAAAGGTACTATGGAAAAGCTTAATCTATGTCTAAACAAAAGGCAAATACGGTTGCTTAATTAAGCCAAAAAATACGTTTTATTTTGTTTCAAGGACCAATATACTCCCTCTGTCCAGTCATGGCAAAATATTACTTCATTTTATTATTTTAGGTGCTGCCCCCATTTTAAAGTTTTCACTTTCTTAAAAAAAAGTTTAATTTTTTTAAGACTTTTTTATTCAATACGAACCCACAGGTTTTTGTCATACTCACATGACACTTTTCAAATCTTACTATAGCCTCTTCACTCATTCTCTCTCTTCCCACTCACAACATCTACTTTAATAACATTATTCTTTCATGACAAAAACTTTCATGCAGAACATGAATATCCGTCTCGATTCATAGGAGGCGAGACGCCTATCCATGACCGCGCCAGCTATATCGGCACAAGCTCGCCCAAGTCATTCCATGTTCAAGTTCGAATTCACCCAACCAAATTTAAGCCTTGTGAAAAGTAATAGATTCTTATAACATAATGTAATAATTGTATGCATATAAAGTAATAGTTTGTGTATACATTAAAGTTAATACATATATGGCCGTAAAATAATACACATCTCGTGTGAGTTACCACACGAGACGTGTCTCGTGTAACTCACACGAGACACATCTCGTCGTGAGTTTACCTGTGAGTTTCACATCTCGTGATGAACCCACACGAGATGCCCAGATGCTGTCTCGTGTGAGTTTACACCTAGAGATGTGTCCTGAAACCGGATCATTCCGACCCGTCTCATCCATGAAAGCAGGTATAGGTAGTTCTCACGGAAGCACCAGCCTCTTCTTTCATTTACGTTCTCAGTCAAAGTAAAGGAGCGGAGTAAAGTGTTTTTAGATAAGAATTTTTCGACAGCCGTCACATAATCATTAAATTATCTCATGTTCGGATTTGGAAACTCTAAGGTAATTAACCCTTTTTCCCTGTTCTTCTGGAGTTTCAAATATTGAATATACTTCCTCCTTTTCAGCCGAAAAGCGCACAAATTTTGCTTTTTTTAGCATTCCCATTTAAAAAGACACTGATCCCAAAAAGGAAAGTTTTTATTACTATTCCACCCACTCATTTTTTCTCCTAACTTTACTTTTTACACTTTCAGCCAACATTACCTCTTTTCCTAACTATTCTTCCCACTCATTCTCTCATATTTAATTTTTCAATACTCACAGCAGCATTTAAACTTTTTCTCTCTCCTACCTCACTTTTCTTAATTTGCGTGCGGAGTTGATTTTGTGCGCTTTTGAAGGTCATGTGACGGAAGGAGTATTTGTTTTATGATTTTCTTTTTCAAAGAAATGAGAAGGTTAAGATTGTTGACATGAAATATGATACCAAAAGTCTCAATGGATCATAAAACATAAACTTGAGAGTGTTAATATTAAAGAAAATAATCGGAAATGTTACAGTAAAAAGCTACAATAGTGCGTTGCAGTATAAAATTACATATAAAGCTACAGTAAAAAGGTACAGTAGTAAAATTGCTACATTAAGGCTACAGTAGTAAAATTAAATATGGTATGTGACTTTGTTAAACCTTAATTTATCCATCGCTTAACATGAAGGTTAATGATTTTTTTCAGCCTAAAAAAATGCGATAATAATTTATATTCATTTATAATCAAATGAATATAAATGGAAAAACAACTAGTCGTCGTCATATGAAACATGCATAGAGATGCTTTTATTTGACACAGCAATGGCTGCATATCAACGTAATTTTTTTATTTTTTATTTTAAGCAAAAAATCAGCAACAGGGAAATTAAGGAAAAGCACAAAGACCCTCCAAGTGGCCAATGAGATTCTTTAGTAAAAGTGGATAAGCAAGAATGTTAAAATTTATATAAATAGTACCAGGAAAATTAAGGAAAAACACATAGACCCTTGAAGCGACAAATTCTTAGTAAAAGTAGAATGCTCTGAATGCCTAAATTTATATAAATAATCTTGAAATTGAGGAAAAATCTGGCAGCTGACCATACAAGTGACGGCAGGATTCTTAGTAAAGCGTGGGGTAAAACGAGAATGTCTAAATTTATATAAATAGTACCGGGAAATTAAGGGAACACGCATGGAAGCAGCCTTCCAGCCGACAAGTTGCTAGCTAGTAAAGGGGGGTAAACAAGAATTACTAAATTTATATAAATAGTATCGAGGAAATTGAGGGAAAATACGAGAGATCATCACAATGACAGGGATTGCTTTAGTAAAAGTGGAGCAAGCAAGAATCTTTTTAAATTTATATAAATAGTATCGGGAAATTAAGGAAAACAGAGAGACAATCTGAGCGACAAGGATTGCTTTAGTAAAAGTGGGGTAAACAAGAATGCCTAAATTTATATAAATAACTATCGGGGAAATTAAGGAAAAGCACGGATACCATACAAGTGACAAGTTGCTAGTAAAAGTGTAGTAAACAAGAATACTTAAGGGTAAATCGATAGTATTGGAGAAATTAAGTGAAAGCTTATGAAAGCATTACAAGTGGCAAGTTGCTAGTAAAAGTAAGATGGCAAAAATGCCTAAATTTATATAAATAGTACAAGGGAAATTAAGGAAAAACACGGAGACAATATAAGCGACAAGTTGCTAGTAAAAGTGGCGTGAACAAGAATGCCTAAAATTTACATAAATAGTATTGGGGAAATTAAAGGGAAAACACAGGAGACCAGCAATCTGGCAACCAGTTATTTAGTAATAGTAAATTAAACAAGAATGCCTAAATTTATATAAATAGTATCCGAAAATAATAAAAACACAGGCAATTCCATACAAGCTGCATAAAACATAAGAAAGTTTGCTTGGAAAAATTAAGTATGTTTGAAGGAAATTAATGACGAGTTAATTTCTAAATGGGTAATTTTGTCAAATTACCTAAGCTGGTTTGTGTTTGTGAAAAATAAAATATTTAATTGTTCAAATGGGTTTTGGATGAATTAAATATAGATGCTTCCAAATGATTTGGCCAAATAAAATTTGATTTTGTAAATCAAAAATTTTGGTTTTTGAATTTTTTCGAGGTGCTCTACTAGCGGGTTGACTTGACTCGGCCGAGCAGAGTGAAACAGAAGGTTCCAAGTTTCGGAAAGCCTTGCTTCTGGGCCGAAAGAGGCAGTTATAAGACTTCCGGCCGAGCGAATGCAGGCGGACATTTAATGTACCCAATATTAAATGCAAGAATCGAAATGAAAATCATTATGGCTCCAATGATTTTGGAATAATGGTGGTTTAATTTTTCGTAATTAAATTGTTTATTACATTTTATTACTCCATAAACAATTCATTGATTTTGAGTTTTAATTGGTTGATTGAAGATGTGGGTGGAAATTGTTGTTTGTTAACCAACAATTGAGATACTTGGAAAAATACTTTCGAGAAATCTTTTGGCAAAGAACCACAGCTCACAGATGGTCACACACATTTCCCTCCCTCTGCAAATCCTCTTCCATAGTCTTTGGTTGCATATTGTTATCATCTTCCTTGGCCTCCTATCGCATATACTGAAAAGTTAAGAGCATCTGAGTTCTTAAGCAGCAATTCAACTCGCTGGGCAACTTAGGTGCTGAAAGTGCCCCGGTCCGCACGTGCTCTATCCTCGGGAGACATGCTGATCCAAGAAAAACTCAAGCTACTACCTCAGTGAGGGATCGAATATGTCTTAAGGAGACAAGGATTCTATCACTGGGCTCGTAAGCAAAAGCAAATTCAAGAACTTCTCCTTTTTATTTTCTCGTTTTTATCAATTTATTGTGTATTATTTTCTCACCCGTAATTGTACTCCGTTCGTGCTACAATCTTAAGACATGCATCACTAATCGAGGAGCTGCCTCGATTACAGCTTTGAAAAACAGAAATTTAACTTGGTTGTCAGGTTTCCGGGGATGGCTACGAACAACAACAACGTGGAGACCCAAGTTGGACCCCAAGTGAACCCTCAAAACTAATTCCCAAACCGGAAATGGAAGTAGCTCTAAGACCGTGATTAATAATCCTCATACAATTCATATCCCGACCCCTCATGCGGAAAAACCCGAGAAGTTTGTTGGCCACGACTTTAAGCGTTGGCAACAAAGATGCTTTTCTACCTCACTACCTTGCACTTGGCAAGATATCGAAAGAAGATATGCCAAAGGTGAGTGAAGGAGAAACCGATGTTACAACCTTGTTTGCGGTTGAAACATGGAAGCAATGGGGGAGTACTTGTCGCAGAAATTACGTCCTCAATTCGCTTCAGATTCTCTCTATAACGTGTTTAATGAGAAGAAAACCGCAAAGGAATTGTGGGGGTCGTTGGACCACAAATATAAAATTGAGGATGCGGGAACAAAGAAGTTCATTGTTGCCCGTTTCCTTGATTTTAAGATGGTGGACAACAAGAGTGTGAAACTCAAGTGGATGAGTTTCAAACCATCTCGCACGAGATTAATGCCGAAGGTATGGTTATAAGTGAAAGCTTCCAAGTGGCTGCAATCATTGAAAAATTGCCTCCATCTTGGAATGATTTCAAGAACGACCTTAAGCATAAGCGAAAGGAAATGGATGTGGAAGGAATTATCCTTCGTTTGAGTATTGAAGAGAACAATCGAGTTGCTTTGAAAACAAGTTTGTTTCTAGTGTGGCTAAGGCGAATGTGGTGGAGCATGGTGAAAGCTCGAAAGGGAAACGGTTTGGAAAGGGAAAAGGGAAGGTTGTGACAACTTCCAAGAATTCCCACTTGGGACCAAAAGGTGGGGTTTCCAAGAAGAAGTTCGAAGGAACTTGTTATAATTGTGGCGGTCAAGGCCACAAGGCTCATGCTTGCAAGTTGCTAAGAAGGCTCGTGAGGCCAACATGGTGGAAGGCACGCTAGAGACGTGTCCGAGATGCACCTCGCATTGTGATTTCCGAGGTGAATTTGGTGGGTTCAAACCCAAATCAATGGTGGATTGACACCGGCGCCGCTAGACATGTGTGCTCCAATAGAGACATGTTTAGTGCTTTTGTTGCTAAGGATGGCGAGAAGCTATTCATGGGGAATTCGGCCACCTCCGAGATCAAAGGAGAAGGAAAAGTGGTTTTGAAGATGACATCAGGGAAGGAGTTAACTCTCAACAACGTGCTTTATGTGCCCGATATCAGGAAGAACTTGGTGTCAGGATCGCTTTTGATAAAGCATGGATTTCGTATTGTGTTTGAGTCCAATGTAGTCACTTTGTCTAAGAGTGGTATGTTTGTAGGCAAAGGTTATGTCCAATGATGGACTGTTTAAGCTAAGTGTAATGGTTGTGAAAGCGAAAGCTAATGAAATGAATATCTCTTCCGTTTACTTGCTTGAGTCATCTAATTTGTGGCATGGTAGACTTGGTCATGTTAATTTTGATTCTATACGTCGTTTGACAAAAGCAAATTCTATTCGAAAGTTTAAAGTTGATTGTAAACAAAAATGTGAAATTTGTGTAGAAGCAAAATTAACAAGAAAGTCATTCCCATCCGTTGAAAGACATAGTGAACCACTTGAATTGGTTCACACGGACTTATGTGACTTTAAATCAACACAATCACGGGCGTGATAAGTACTTCATGACTTTTGTAGATGACGGCACAAAGTATTGCTATGTGTATCTTCTAAAAAGTAAAGATGAAGCTATAGAGAAGTTTACTCTATATAAAAATGAAGTTGAGAATCAATTAAACCGGAAGAATTAAGGTGCTAAAAAGTGATAAAGGTGGTGAATATGAATCTCCATTTGAAGCAATTTGTGCTCAAAGTGGAATTAAACATATTACCTCGGCACCTTATACACCCAAACAAAACGGTGTTGCCGAAAGGAAAAATCGGACATTGAAAGAAATGATGAATGCCATGTTATTGAGTTCGGGATTACCGGATAACATGTGGGGAAGCCGTGTTGTCGGCTAACTACGTGTTAAACAAAATACCCAAAGAAAGAAACAAGACAAAACTCCTTATGAACTATGGCATGGAAGAATGCCCAGTTATAAACAGCTTGAAAGTGTGGGGGTGTCTTGCAAAGGTAGCCATTACCTCCTCCTAAAAAGGTGAAAATTGGACCAAAAACCTGTTGATTGCATATTCATTGGATATGCACATAACTGTGATAGTGCTTATAGATTTCTTGTGTATGAGTCGAAAATTGATGCTATACACAAAAATACTATAATGGAATACATGAACGTATCGTTCTTTGAGAATATATTCCCGTGTAAGTCAAGAAATGAGGCAAGCTCATCGTAGGAGTAATAGATTCAATAGAAGACGAACATGTTCAAGATGAAAGAGAAGAAGAAGAGGTAGAACCTCGACGGAGCAAAAGAGCTAGGATTGAAAAATCATGGTTAGGACTTTCTAACCTATATGGTAGAAAGCGAACCACAAAGTTACTGAAAGAAGCCGTTAGCTCTTCGGAAGGACCTTTGTGGAAGGAAGCAATTAAAAAGTGAAATTGATTCCATTTTGCAAAATCACACATGGGAACTAGTGGACCTTCCTCAGGAAGTAAAACACTAGGATATAGGTGGATTTTCAAAAAGAAAAATGAAACGGACGGAACAATTGATAAGTCTGAGGCCCGAGCTTGTAATTAAAGGTTACAGACGAAAGAAGGCCTAGACTATTTTGACACGTATTCTCGGTCACGAGAATAACGTCAATAAAGTTGTACTTGCAATTGCCGCATTGAGAAATCTTGAGATACATCAAATGGATGTAAAAACGGCCTTTCTAAATGGAGATTTAGAAGGAGATTTACATGGAACAACAGGGGTTTGTTGCACATGGACAAGAAAAGAAGGTGTGCGAAATTAGTAAAGTCATTGTATGGCTTGGAAACAAGCACCAAAACGGTGGCATCGAAATTTGATAATGCTTTATGATGCAGAAGTGGATTTAAGATAAATGAGTGTGACAAATGTGTCTATACTAAAACCACGGAAAATGGCTATGTCATTTTGTGTCTTTATGTAGACGACATGCTTATACATAGGGAGTTGTGATAAGATGATCAAATCCCACGAAAGACATGTTGAATTCAAAATTTGACATGAAAGATATGGGACTTGCGGATGTAATCCTTGGAGTTAAAATTTCTAGAATATCCAATGGACTTGTGTTAAGTCAATCTCATTATGTGGATAAAATTCTTGAGAAATTTAGCGAGGATGACCATGGAATAGCAGTACTCAATTGACCCGAATCTTCATCTATCAAAGAATAGAGATGAACCGGTGTCTCAATTAGAGTATTCGAGAGTTATTGGAAGTCTAATGTACTTGATGAGTTATCTTAGGCCGGATATTGCTTACACCGTTAGCAAGTTAAGCCGGTATACAAGTAATCTGGAACAAATCATTGGAAGGGTATAGTGAGAGTACTAAGGTACTTAAGATATACTCGTGATTTTGGACTACATTACACTAGAGCGTCCGAGGTTTGTGATAGAAGGATATAGTGATGCTAATTGGATATCGATATCAAAGACTCAAGGTCTACAAGTGGATATTTATTCACGTTAGCGAGTGCGGCCTATATCATGGAAATCTTCTAAGCAGATTTGTTATAGCGATCAACCATGGAATCTGAGTTTATAGCATTAGATAAATGTGGTGAAGAAGCCGAGATGGCTACGCCAATTTCTAGAAGATATTCCAAGATGGGAAAAGCCCGTGCCCGCAATTAGTGTACATTGCGATAGCCAATCTGCAATTGGTAGGGCACAAAGTCATATGTATAATGGTAAGTCTAGACATATACGTCGAAGACATAATACCATTAAACAACTACTTCGCAAGCGGCACCATATCTATTGACTATGTGAGGTCGAAAAGATAATTTGGCGGATCCGCTAACCAAAGGGTTAAGTAAAGAGATAGTTGCGAGGTTGACATTGGGAATGGGTTTAAAGCCTCTGGAGAAGTTGAACGCGGCGGAAAACCCAACCTAGTTGACTGGAGATCCCAAGATCTAGGTTGAAAGGGACAACCTAAGCTGTTAAAAGACTTGTAGCGTCGCTGACAGGGGGGTGACCTATGCTCATTCCTTAAAGTGACATCCCGAGATGAATGAGGTTAAGCCTACGGCTTTTAATGATTCTCATGAGAAGTAAAATGGTTTACTTAAAAGAATCACCTATGTGAGAAAGAAGTAGAGGCCGCTTCGAGAAGAATTGCGTGAGGCTCAATTCTTAGACCTTCTCACGAAACCGAGGCATTGTGATCCAGGGCCATGAATGGACAGCGGCTATGAGAGCCGAATTGTGTTAGGGCGATACTGTGTAAAGTATATGATCGGCTACACAAAAAGCTAGCTAGCTCAAGGACATCGCGTCTATCGATTAGCGAGTAGAGTAAATATGCTTTTTACAAGGAAGGTTCAAAGGGCAAACCCCTACCTATCTATGCGGGTTTTCGATTATAGGACTTTATCACCTATCCTCATGAATTTCCTTCGTAGTGGGGGATTGTTGGAAAAATTAGTATGTTTGAAGGAAATTAATGGGTTAATTTCTAAAGGGTAATTTTGTCAAATTACCTAAGTGATTTGTGTTTGTGAAAAATAAAATATTTAATTGTTCAAAATGGGTTTTGGATGAATTAAATATAGATGCTCAAATGATTTGGCCAAATAAAATTTGATTTTGTAAATCAAAAATTTGGTTTTGAATTTTACGAGGTGCTCGGCCGAGGCGGAGTTGTTGACTCGGCGAGCGAGTGAAACAGAAGGTTCCAAGTTTTACGGAAAGCCTTGCTCGGCGGCGAAGCGTGCTATAAGACTCGGCCGAAGCCGAGATCTGGGCGGACATTTAATGCTCAATATTAAATGCGAAAATCGAAATGAAAATCATTATGGCTAATGATTTTGGAATAATGGTGGTTTAATTTTCGTAATTAAATTGTTTATTACATTTTATTACTCCATAAACACCATTGATTTTCGGTTTTTATTGGTTGATTGAAGATGTATAAATTGTTGTTTGTTAACAACAATTGAGATACTTGGAAAAATACTTTGAGAAATCTTTTGGCAAAGAACCATGACAGATTAAGTACACATTTCCTCCTGCAAATCCTCTTCCATAGTCTTTGGTTGCATATTGTTATCATCTTCCTTGGCCTCCTCATTGCATATACAAAGAAGAGGTGATCTAGTCCAAGCGCAATTCAACTCGTAGGGAACTTAGGTGCAAAGTGCCCCCCCGTCACACGTTACTATCCCTGGGAGACAAGCGATCCAAGAAAAACTCAAGACACGCTCGGTGAGGATCGAATATGTCTTAAGGAGACAGTGATTTCATTGGGCTCGTGCAGCAAATTCAAGAACTTCTCCTTTTTATTTTCTGTTTTTATCAATTTATTGTGTATTATTTTTTCTGTAATTGTACTCCATTGTGCTACAAAAGTGGGGTAAACAAGAATGCCTAAATTTATATAAATAGTACTGGGGAAATTAAGGAAAAACACAAAAACCCTACAAGCGACAAGTTGCTAGTAAAAGTGGGGTAAACAAGAAAGCCTAAATTTATATAAATAGTAATGCTTGTTTTCCGTCTCAAAATAAATATTCAAAAAATCAAATTTAATAGCTCTAGGCACATGTTGATCTCTCAGTTTCATGTTAGACTTGTAAAAAGGACAGTTCAATTTTTTTTTTATTAAATTTGACTTCTCAATTTTTTAATTTTATTTTATAAATTTGACTTCTCAGAAGAAAATATTGTGTCACTAATGACATAAAAAGCACCCTCTAATCATTTTAAATATCAAAAAACCCGGTTATAGAGATTAGTTTAAGTTTAATTGTAATTATTATTTGTTAGTTTTATTATTACTTTCGAATTTATATTTAGACAGATAATAATTATATACTCTCCGTCCCAAAATATTTGTCCCATTTGACTTTTTTGTTGAACTTTGATCACAAATTTATGACAATTTAATTATGTTCATGAAATTCTAAAATTTTTTATTGATTAACCATTAATAATATTATCAACAACAATTTTTAGAATTTCATGAACATGATTAATCTCTCATAAATTTGTGGTCAAAGTTCAACAAAAAAAATCAAACGACAAACATTTTGGGACTTATGGAAGTATATGTTTAGAAGTAGATTTAGGATTATTTAGATATTTTAGACTCATGTTATATTTCCATATAGGTGAGGGTTAATTTTAGACGTGTTTGACTTGTTTTAAAAGTCCTATAAAAATAGGATAACGTATAATTTCAAATTTAAGTGATTGATTATTGAAGTTTGATACTGAGCGTGTCTCTTTATTTTCTAAAAGTGAAGTTGTACATTTTGATGTCAATTTCCTAATATTTGTTGAATCAATAGGTTATTAAAAGATGTTTTTCTGTATTGTTGCGACAATCAATTTTTTTTCCTTTTATTTGCTTTTGATTCGCTCCATCAATGACATAAAAGCACCTTCTAATCATTTTAATTAACAAAAGCCCGGTTTTAGGATTTCGGCTCTACGTATTTTGTTGTTGGGAGAGTGATCGGGAAGTTAAAAAAGTATCATAATTTTCGAAGTTCCTTCATGTGTTGTATTATAGATGCGGTATTATATTCACATATGAATGAATATAATAATATTGCATGCAGTATTATATATTACTGCATGAGAACTTCTAGGTTATTTCGATTTAATGATGAACTTGAGGGAACAAGTTCCCTTTGTTGTTTCCTTGCTCTCAAATAGTGGAATTTTGTCATATTTTTCGATTTTAAGAGATGAATAATTGAGATTAATTGAAAATATATATGCTTCATTAAATACCTAATTTATTTAGGCTTCAACTTAAAAAGTAAAAGATGTGTTTAAATTTGTCCATTCAAAGCATGAAAGTAGCAAAACAATGGTAGCAAGTAGCAACATCAGTCCTTCGACCCCTTCCCCGCCTCTGGTGACCCTCCCCTCTCTACTTTCTCTCGCTATTATTTTGTAGGGTTAAACATTTATTGTTTGGTCGCCAGAGTTAGCGGTCGCCGAAGTTGATCGTGTTTTTATTAGTTTAGTTGATAACTGAAAACTTATCGATAAATTCTCAGTTGTTTGGTCCAAGAAGTTGGTGATTGTTGTAGTTGATCGTGTTTTTAATAGTTTAGTTGACAACCGGAAACCTTACCGATAAGTTCTCAATTAATTTGTTAAGCGATGCCAAGAAATGGTCACCGGAGTTGAAGGTCGCCGTAGTTGCTGACTGGCCTAAGCTGATGGTGATCGGAGAGAAAGTAAAATGACGAGTTGGGTGGATTTAGTAAAATGATAAACATTTACATATGCATGTCTAGCATTGTCAAAAAAAAATAAAAAATAAGAAAATATATTTGACAATCTATATAATAAAAGCAAACCCCTTTTGAGCACATGAGCAGCTATACGTGGGCGAAAATTCGATTTTGCCCTCACTTTTTGGCCTCTTCCCCATTTTACTCTCATAACTAAGTACTCCTAAGTCCCGAACAATCTTCACACTTTCCTTTCTGGCCCCAAAACTTACTTCACACATTTAAACTTACCTAAAATGGAAAGAAATCTTTACTATTCCCTCCACTCATTCATTCTCTCCTACATTATTTTAATACTCACAACACCATTATAATTTACTATTCTCTCCACTCATTCTCTCTCCTATTTTATTTTCACACTCACAACACTTTCAATATAATACTCCCTCCTTAAAACATGTGCAAACAGTGTATGTGAACATTGTTCTGGGACGGAGGGAGTATGTCGTATGACATACTTGGCCTTTTTTTTTTATTGTAACAAAAAACAAATAAAAAAAAAAATTAAAAAAAAATTACGTGACCTTGAACACGGACATATACTATAATAATAGTATTCAATATTAGTTTCACAATTTTATCCATCACTAAGTAGTAATAAGTCAGCTAGGTTTTATGTTTGGGGTGCACCACCAACTGGACTGGCACATGTGTGTCCATTGAGGGGGTGCAATCCAGGTAGATTGATTTTGACAAGTCAACAACAATTATGTCCTTTAAATTTCTCCTCCAGGGCTGTGGGGTTGACTCACCCAAGTTAATAAATAACCCCTCCTGAGAAATTTATGAATAGTATGGACCTTCATGTCTCATCAGTCTCACATTACCTTATCTACAGTACAAAACCTTAGCCTTACATTTTCAACCCTTCTAGTCCTACACATCTTTTATGCTATTTAATTGCAAGTTTGACATATCCTTGTACACTTGGAATTTATTTCTGATTTTTGAATTCTATTTCAGAATTATAATACTCTCCCCGTCCCGCTACAAATCACATATTTTTCTCATTGGACATTCCACTACAAATCATACACTTCCTAAATGGCAAATAATCTTTACTATTCTCTTCACTCATTCTCTCTCCTACATTATTTTAATACTCACAACACCATTATAATTTACTATTCTCTCCACTCATTCTCTCTCCTATTTTACTTTTACACTCACAACATTTAGATCATTATTTTTTTCCTTAATTCACGCGAGTATAGTAACTGAGTGATTTTTAATGGGACGGAGGGAGTGTATAACATCATTTTGATACAATTCAAGCTCAAACAATTGAATTGTACTCCCTCCGTCCCGCTATAAATTACACATTTTTCTCATTGGGTATCCCGCTACAAATCATACACTTTCTAAAATGACAAAGAATCTTTACTATTTTACCCACTAATTCTCTCTCATACTTTACTTTTATACTCACAACACCAATCAACTCACTATTTCCTACCCCACTTTCTCTCTCTTACCTCACTTTTCATACTCACAACACTTACTCCACTAACTTTTTTCTAACTTTTTTCTTAATTCGTATGCAAACAGTAACTGTGTGATTTGTAGCGGGACGGAGGGAGTATATGCTATGATAGTCGGACTTTTTGATTTATTATGTCGTACTCTTGTCAACAAGGCTAATATTCGAGTGTCCAACACGAATACGTTGGAATAAATCAAATAGTGCGAGCATAAGAGTGTATATGTATATGTATATGAGACAACATAGTTTTTTTGTTGTATATATTTAAAGTTTCAATTTTACACCCTTTATAATGAGAAATAACTATTAGGATCTTTAGTTTAATATGTTACAGGTTTACCCCCTTTTATTTCCACATCAGCACATTTTGACCAACTCTATTGCCAATTCAGCATTTTTATGACGTCAGCATGTCAAATGTATGCCTTTAATGACAGCTACGAAAATGAGGTGAAGCGATTTAAATGGTAAACTAAGTAATTAGGTTAAGGACGAAATCGTAAAATGAAATACTTCAGTATCGAATAGGTAAAAAGATTAGGTATTTAACTCGATATTTAAGTAAGATTCTTTTTAATTTTTCCTTCAAGGGCTTTGATTGTTTGAAGAAATTATAATTTCCCTCCGTCCTAAAATATAATAAATGACCATTTTTATTC
This sequence comes from Adenophora triphylla var. japonica, assembly GCA_022495995.1. NCBI lineage: Eukaryota > Viridiplantae > Streptophyta > Magnoliopsida > Asterales > Campanulaceae > Adenophora > Adenophora triphylla. Next base: position 218,982 of record JAFEMH010003907.1, on the reverse strand, counting down.
AGGAATCATTTAAATTTTTTAATTTTAGTAGAAAAAATACATATATATTCTAATTTTGACTCTTAATTAAGATTTTAATTTCATAAATATATGATAGAATATACAAAAAAAAATGGCAAATTGTTTTTTAGGGATAAAGTTTTTTTTAATAATTTATTTTGAAACAAAAAAAAATCATTTAATTTGAAAAAAAAAGATATAGTAAACAGTGTTGTAATTAAATAGTTAGCCATTCACTCATGTGCGGATCTAGTATGTAATTGACGTAGGCTCCAGCCCATCTCAGAATTTTGATTTTTTTTTTACCTAGATCACCGACTATGTAACTTTTTTTTATATATATGAAGTTATTTTTCACTGTTATTATTGTTTACAATATTTTTTAAATATCAAGCTCACACGATTTCAAAATCCTGGATTCGTTCCTACATTCACTCACTGCTAGTAGAGACAAGTCCAATCAACCGCTGGAATGCCGGAGTATGGACGGAACCCATAAACTGACCGATGCCGGTTCATTAATACGGTGGTACATCCCGGTGAGATTTTACACACAGCGCGCGGCAAGAAAATAAGAGGACCCCACCACGAAAGAAATTTTACCCGAATTAGATGGAGCCCACATGTCGTTTTGTAACCCCGTTGGGCTACACGGACCCGGGCCCACTTAACAGTGTTACAAATTCATGGATTATCTAGTGGACACCAATCCAAGCCCAACGTCTTCTTATCTTACCAACTTTGCCCTTCCACTACTAATAAAATTACAAAATTATAGTTCAACTGTGATCCGTACACAGAAGTCGGGCGTAGAGATGCTATCCGGAATCCCAGTTGGAACTGACCACTGCTCGCTCAAGACCAGCCGCACTGAGTCGGAACTTGTGCTGAATTGGACTGTGGCTTGGACCGCTAACCTGGAATTGGAAGCTTATCCGGCCCGCAAGTTGTTCATCTTTTCAAAATCTATAACCGCGACCCGACAGTCACGACCGCTGAACCGGATCCGGCCGTTCACGGTTGCGTGCCGTTCTATTAAAAAAAAAACTTTTGGATGTAATTTTATTTAAATTGGTAACAAGTAAAAAATAAAAAAATATATACAAAATTTATTACAATTTACAAAAGTTTAAAAAATATATCAAAAAACATAACAAATAAAAATAATTTCTTTTTTTTTTTGATTTGGTTTAATCGTGGTTCAAAACCTAACCGGAACCGAACGCGGCTAAGCGGACGGTTCGAACAAAATGAACCGACCCAGTTCTATATTCGATCCGCCATTACGCTTCAAGCTAAGAACCGCTTTATTGAACCGTTGCCGTAATGTATAAACATACAGGAACCTCCGTCCGAACCGAATGGGCATCTCACGTCTAGTATGAATGTTTTAAAATATTCTTCAAAATTCATAAATGTGAATCGTCGAGTTTGAATAAACCCACGAGATGAAACGGGAAATTTAACCTTGAACTGGGAACTGCCACTACTACTGCTGGGATAGTTCTGATATTTCGAACTATCCCGTATCCCAAGCCGGTTAAAATATCAAATGGTTCTAGTAGTGATTTGAGCCAAGAGAAGAATTGGGTCCTATGTCTGAGACTCCTGATCGAACCAACACATGCTTCTCATGTCTTGGATTGTCCTAACTCCTTTGTGGACATTGAATAAGCCAATTGACCATGTTTGGTTCATATTCCCTTATGACAAAACCTCTTAACATCCTTCAACATTTATGTCCACATCCACTTCTAGTATCCAAGATTATTGCCTTTTCCAAGAAATACTACAAGGTGAAATGGTCCCCGATGATATATATAAGGTACATGTAATTTCAGACAAATACGATTCTCGAAAATTTTGTTATTATTTTGTATAGTTGATGCATGAAAGTGACGAATGACTCAACTTTTTAGACTCATATATATAATCCTCGGATAATCATCCTTGTCGTTTTCACATCGCAATCAAGCTACTATATAAGTGGTCCTCTTAATTGAAGATTATCGTACGGAGTTTATGATTAATAATACGTTAGATAGATAATAATGTACCAATCGATTGTATGTTATGACGACATTTTAATATTATGTGTTATTTTTGTTAAAGATATTATTTCAAATCGGTAATCGACAAATCTCACCAATAACATATAAGCATCCTAGCTACTTCCCTTATAAGTGACTTTTATAAGACGACTTTATCTTTTATAACTAACTTATAACACTACTTCATATTTTATAAGTGACTCTATAAGACTAATTTTGTTTTTTTATATTAACTTATAATACAATTATTTTCAACAAAAAAATTAAAATTTTCAATAATAACAACGAATTAATCACATAATTTATACAAATTACAACGTTTATATTCCAAATTATAAGATCAACTTGCCTTTTTATAACCACTTCATCTCTTATAATTAACTCATAAGACCTTTTTTTCAACCAAAATTTAATAATAACAATGAATTAATCTCATAATTTATACACATTACAACTCTTATAAACTTTTAATTATAAAATCGCATCACCTCTTATAATTGAATTATAAGACCATTTTGCTTCTTATAAAGGAGTTATAAGACTTTTTCGTCTCTCATAATTGACTTATAAACAATTCTTCAACAAAGAAAAACAAAATTTCAATAGTTACAAAGAATTAATCTCATAATTTACATAATATTATAACTCTTATATTTGAATTATAAGATCAAAAATATACAAATAATTCACACATAATACACGCCACTTTCTCGATCTAGTCTCATACTTGCCAAAAATCCTTCTTTTACCTCCGCCCAAATCCAAAAGAACATGACATTTCCTCCTGCATTTCAATGGAAGAAGCAATCACAGTCGTTCAACGCGAAATCAAATATGTATGTTATCGAAGATTTCCATGACATGTCAGTAAAAATCAAAGCGCCAAATACATTTCACTACTTCCAGTAGAAAAAATGTAAAAACAACCGAAAGGGAAACTTGTAAAGAAATGAGATAAATACTGAAGAGATATGTTTCGAGAAACAACTCGTGGATGACTTGCTTGAACAACAACATCAACATTTTACAAACAACTCAAAAGGTATTATTTAAAGGTAGAACTCCGACGGCCATAGACCGAAATAGAACAATAATCATATCGAAACAACGATCGAAATAGAGTCGTCGTCTCCCAGGCGGACGATGGAGCTCGGAGATCGGATCGAAGGAGTCTACACATGGCACGGATAATAAGACGAGGAGTGGCATGGTGGTGGAGCCGTCTGATCTAAACCAGGCGTCCAGGGAGGTAAGAACATATCTAAAGGAGAGGCAAAAGGCGTGAATAGTGAATAACCTATGGCTCATTTTTTAACAGATGAAGAGATAGAGCGACAGAGATCATCGGAATCCGAGAGCGCGGAGAGAGAGAGAGAGCCATGAGCGGGGAGAGAGAGAGCCATGTGTTTTAGAGAGAGAAAGAAAATGAGAAGAGGAGACGGGGAGCATAAAAATTATAATTTGGAGATAAATCTTTATTTGAGATTTACAAAAAAAAAAAAAAATCTTTAAAAGGAATAAAATCTGGCGGAGGTCCTTGGAAAAATTTTCCTTAATCTTTTCTAACCATAAGTTAAGTTGTAGTTATGTTGCAAGTCATTGGATACCAATTTTCATAGTTACAACCACAAAGCTTTAAGTTGTGTGACCTCCTATGTGTAGCCAAATAGTGCAAAATCAAACTGACAAAGATATATTCAAACTCCTAAATCAATGCTTACTTTTAGCAAATACAAAAAAAAAAAATTACAAAAATAAAAGTCTCTAAAAGTTGGACACATTCTTAAATGTCACGAATAAAAGGATACTTTCCACAATTTCTTGAAACTCAAGGGGTAGTCTTGATTAACCATTATATTTAAAAAAAAAAAAAAAACTCATTTTGTGGCCCTTATGCTTAGTTGAAAAATCATGTAGGAAAAAGAAAAGAAAAAAAATAAACCTATTTATCATCTCTTTATCTCCAACTACACAACCTTTGTTACATTCTTTCAATAATTTAATCAATTTATCTTTTCTTACCCTTCTTTTTCCTCCGCCCAAATCCAAAAGAACAAATAAAAGATTTCCATGACATTTATGCATTTCAATGGAAGTATCACACGTTCAATCAGAAATCAAATATGTATGTTATCGAAGATCATCATTTGTTTATCACTGTCAAATACATTTCACCGCCCATGAAAAAAATGTAAAAATACAAACCCGAAAGGGAAACTTGTAAAGAAATGAGATTGCTAAATACTTTAGCAAGAAGTCAGAGTCAACTCAAAATGCAGTGGATGACTGCTTGAACAACAACATCAACATTTTACAAACAACTGGTGTGAAAAAGCAGATTATTTCATAGATCCGTCTGGGAGAAAAGAATCATATTATCTTTCAATATTAAATCTGCACTCCGTACCAAAAGCGTGACGATGGGAGCTCATATAAACCGGAGCTAGGAGGTTATACCGCCGAGTCGAGATGCGACTCAATTGGGTCCGAGATGGCAGTATCCGGACAGACAGAAAGATGGATGCGAGGGAAAGATCCTCGTCTATCGGAACAGAAAGGAAAACATATCTACAAAGAAATAAAAGCGTGAATGGTTTTTAACATAGGGTTTTTATTATGCGTCTATATTAAAGAATAAAAGCATGATTAGAGATTTCGGAGAAGGATCACTGAAGGCTTGCACGGTTTGCAGAGAGAGAGAAGAGAGAGAGTCGAATGCGGAGAGAGAGAGAGCGCATGAGAGAGAGAAAGAAGAGATAAAAATCGAGAAGAGGAGAGGGAGCATAGGGCGTGGAAAATTATAATTTGGAAAATCTTTATTTGAGATTTACAAAAAAAAAAAAGAATAACCTTAGAAATTTTTCCTTAATCTTTTCTAACCATAAGTTAAAGATAGACAACTTGCAAGTCATCGGATACCAATTTTCATAGTTAAACCACAAACATATACTATATTTGTCATGTGCCATAACTTAATGTATGCTTTAAGTTGTGTGACCTATAAAATAGTGAAAAATCAAACTGATGACAAAGATATTGAACTCCTAAATTAAAGCTTACTTTTAACAAAAAAAAAATTACAAAAATGAAAGTCTCTAAAAGTTGGAATTATTCTTAAATGTCATGAATAAGGATACTTTCCACAATTTCTTGAAACTCAAGGGTAGTCTTGATTAACCCATTAAAAAAAAAAAAAAACTCATGCCTATGTTAGTTGAAAAATCATGTAGGAAAAAAGAAAAGAAACCCTATTTATCATCTCTTTATCTCCAACACCTTTTTGTTACATTCTTTCAATAATTTGCTATTATCTTACTTTTTTTCAAAATATTAATATTTATTTATAAAATAACAAAATATATTTTTATCTTTCATGAATTGATAAAGAAATTTCTCGATCTCAATTAATTACTGACTAGAGAAATAGCTACTTAATCATTAAATCAAAACTTAAAATTTAATTTGCATTATAATTTTCTCATCTAAAATTTCTAGTAAAGCTAGTTTCCCATACAACACGATATCTCGCTAATAATCTTTGTCAAATTTAAGATTGGTATAAGTTTAACATTTTATTCCAAAATATAACAAAAAAATATTCTTTATATACGTAAATATTTATTCGATGTAAATACATTTTCTATATAATTTTGATGTGTATTAACATTGACAAAGATTATTCTCATCTGTTAATATTTTAATACTTCAACAAAAAATTTTTATTTTACTTAAGATCTAAAATTAAGAAAATAGAAATATTTGTAGAAAAATTTAATTTAATATAAAAATTAAATAAGATAGAGAAATAAAGATATGATTATTAGCAGAAGAAGAGTATAAAAACAAAATTCTTTTTTGCAGCTCATTAAATAAAAAGATATTTCTGATTTTAATTTTCAGATACTCAATTATTTCATTTTGCCTCCATTCAAAATCACAAATTTTTTTTATCCTTTTTTTACGAACAAAATCTGAAAGAAATGAACTAAATTTAAAAAAGTACATTTTCTTTTAATCTAATTCTAACACTGTCAAAATATTTTTGTTACAATTCTTAATGATATAATATTTGCATGAACAGTGTATAAAATATTGTTTGATATTTAAAAGTTTGTTTATTATAAACTATTGTAGCAATGATGAGAATATGAAAGTATGTAATTTTTAATTAGGCTCCATATAGAGAAAGATTTCAAACAATTGATAGTCACATAAATTATTATTTTTCATTTTGGTAAGAATATTAGTTGTATGAAACAGACCCTGCAAATCTAATAAAAAAGTAAGCCCGTATTTTAAATTAAGATTTTTGTCATAAATGTTTAGCAAAAGTATAAAATAAACATTTTATAAAAAGAATAAAATTAAAAACAAATTAAATGACTTGAAGATTGTAAAATATATAAAGATTTTAGAATGATTTTCTTTGAAAAATATTAAATCAGATATTTAAATTTTAGAAATATAAAAAATAAGATTAAGTCTTATTTTGTATAACAAAGACAATGAAAAATCAAAAAATGAATTACTAAAGGCAAATGTTATCGATGTATAATCATCCCGATTTAGGGTTTTTAATATTCAGTTACAATCAACTATAAGATTGTTACAAATTTGTCTTAAATTCAATTTATTTAGACAAAATATATAAATCTACAACAAATGTATATTTTGAAGTTAACACATAAGAAACTAGATCAACGTTGTTAATTAATTTGTTATTTAACCACATTTAATAAGATTATTATAAGATAGATGTCAATCTTTAATGAAGTTGTTTTGTAAGTCGAATGCAATTAAAAATAATATAATACACTTAACAATTACAAATGTTTCCCATTATTGATGACGTATCTCATATGGTCATTTAACGCATTACCTCTCACTTATAGTGATTCTCACTATAAGTAGTATAAATCATTAAAAGTTTTAACTTACAATTTATTGATGTTCAAATGAGTATTCAACATCTCCGTGTAATAAACCGAGTTGTTGTTAAGTAACTCTACTAGAACTTATAACTTATCTCTCAACCAAGGGCCTGGGATCTCCATTTACTTGAGTGTCCGCTATAAGTTCTTTTCAGGGTTTTAAACCATACAGCTTATAATCTCTATTTATACCTCGTAAATGGATCCGCTAAGTTATCACATGATTTTACATAATCAATGGTGATAACGCCATTCTTGATCAACGTCTAATGGTATTGTGTCTACGACGAATATGTCTAGACTTACCATATACATATTCTCGTGCCCTTCCAATTGCCGACACTATCACAATGGATTAGTACAAAGCTCCAACAAGGAACATCCTCCAGAAGTTCTTAAGCCATTCTCGTTCTTCCCAGCCTTTATCTAACGCGATAAACTCGATTCCATCGTGATTATACACGTTTGTTTGGAGGATTTCCATGACACGCTCCTCCACCTATAGTGACATATCCACTTCGGATTTAGAGTCTTTCGTGTCCGATATCCAATTGGCATCACAAGATCCTTCTAATACTGATATTTATTGTAAAGTATCCCATGGTTTAATGTATACTTTAAATATCTTAGTACTCTCATTAGCTTTCCAAGAGGATTCATAACCTACTTAGTGCTCACCGAATATGCAATGCCCCGGACGAGTACAATTTGTTAAGCACATCGACCGTCAATTAGCCTTGCAGAGCCGCCGAGAAACTGGTTCCCTTGTTCTCGAGCCAACAACGTATTAGTCTGCACTTAGTCGAGGTCATCAAATCACATTGAATTTCCGAAGAACATTCTTCAGGTAATGGGACAAGGAAAGAACTAATCCTTCGATGTTCTAGAGATCTTTATCCCTAATATTACATCGCCTAATCCTACGTCTTTCTATGTCAAAGTTCTTCTTTAACATGCCTTTGGTATTCATGATTAAATCATGATTACTTCCCACATGAAAGCATGTCGCCTACATAAAGACAGAAATGATAACGAATGATTCAGATGTTCCTTTAATGTAGACACATTTGTCACATTCATTAATCTTGAATCCATTCGATAACATGGTTCTATCGAACTTATCATGCCATTTGTTTAGGTGCTTGCTTTAGTCCATACAAGGACTTTACAAGTTTACACACCTTTCGGTTTCTTTACCAGGAACCACGAACCCTTCGCGTTGTTCCATGCAAATTTCTTCATCAAGTTCTCCATTTAGAAAGCACTCTCACATCCATTTGGTGTATTCCCAAGATTACGCAGACCGCTGCAATAAACTTCTATGAACACGAATAGATGTGGATCCTTGTGATGCGGAGTAATGTATCGAAGAAATCATATCCTTCTGCTCTAAAGCCTTCGCAACTAGCCTAGCTTGTACTTTTCGATAGATCCGTCTCGATCTTATACTTCCGTTTAAGGATCCATTTACAACCTAACGGTTTGCAACCTGGGAGTGGAGATCAACTAATTCCCAAGTATTGTCGAAGATTATGGATTCTATTTCACTGCTAATAGCTTCCTTCCGTAATCCTAACTATCCAACCGGACAAAGCTTCTTTACCGCTGATGGTTCGTTTTCTAACATGTAAGATAGAAAATCAAGACCAAAAGTCTTTCTTTCCACTTCGTTCTCACGTCTCGGTTCTTCATCTTCTATTTGAGAAGGACCTGATGTAGACTCATGTGTTCTCTTATTAGAACCTACATCTTTCCTGCTCCCAATCGGAAAAATGTTTTCAAAGAATACCACATTCCTTGATTCTATAGGTAGGTTCCTACGCGCATATCCTAATGTCCGATTTATGCACTATAAACCGATAGGCACTACTATTATTGGCATATCCAATAAAAACACGCTCAATGGTCTGGCCAATCTTGACTTGTTTAGGCTTAGGTAATTTCCAACCTTGGCCAAACATCCCCACACTTTGGGTATTTAAAACATGGCCTACGATTATGCCATAATCCATGTATGCGTCTTATCAATACCTTTCGGCATTTTATTAAGAACATAATTAGGAAGTGAGTATTGCTTCCACAAGTTGCCTGCAATTCGAACCGATCAAAAGCGCGTTCATCATCTTTCGAGAGTGCGGTTTTTGCATTCGAAGAACTCCATTAGATTGAGGGGTATAGCTGAGCCGTTGTTTGGATGAATTATGCCGGATTCCCAACATAGTCCTTCAAACTATGCTTCATATTCTCCAATTCTATCGTTTCTAATTTTCTTAATTTTCAAGTTAAGTTGATTCTCAACTTCTTTCTTATAAGTTTCAAAAGCTCCCTAAGGCTTCATCCTTACTTCTTAAGAGATAGACATAACAATACTTAAAGGTAATCATCTATAAATGTAATGAAGTATTTTTTACCTCCTCGAGTTTGCACTAGTTTTAAATCACATATGTCGGTGTGAATTAACTCGAGAGGAGTCGTGTCTCTTTGCATGGCATTAAACGGGGTGACTTAGTCATTTTTGCCTCAACACAAACTTCACACCTATTAATCGAGTCGGATTTAGTCATTCGATTAAATCTTGTCTCGCTAATTTCTTAATGGTGTCGAGGTTTACATGTCCTAATCTATCATGCCATAAATTAGAACTTTCCGACAAGTAAACATAAGGAACACAACTCATTCATCGCACTGGGCGGATTGCAGCTATTACATTCATTTTAAAAAGGCCTCTCGAGGTAACCTTTTCCAAGAAACAAACCATTCTTGGTTAGTACAAATTCTGTCTATTCCGAATACTAGTCTAAAACCGGCCTTACTAAGCAAAGCGCCGGACACCAAATTTTTACGGATGTCCTGGAACATGCAAAGACATCCAACAAGGTTACTTTTCCTGAAGTCATCTTCAAAATCACGTCTAATGCCTTGAACATCGGAGGTCGCACACTTTCCCAAGTGTAAAGCTGGAGATGGGAGTATAGAGAAACTTTCCTTGTTACCACAAATATGGTGGCGGGTAGCTACCCATCAGATCCACCATGCTTTGATCATGGGTTCTTCATTGTTGCCAAATTTGCAACCAAGAACTATCTCAAGCATAAACGCAAGGAGACGTCCTTGGAAGACATTGTTGTTCGTCTTCAAATAGAGAGAACAATAGAATGAATGAGGCCAAAGGCTAAAGGCAAGATGGAGGCTAAGGTCAATCTCGCCGAGGCTAGCACGAGTGGCACAAAGAGAAAGCATTCGAAATGCCGGAATGCTAAGAAAGTGAAGAAGACCTCTAAAAGGTTCAAGGGGTCTTGCTATAATTGTGGCAAACCGGGCCACTTGTCAAGGATTGTCGTCTCCCAGAAGAAAGAGGCGAATAATGTCAATTTCACCGCATGGATTCCTCGACTTTGCGGTTGTGTTCGAGGCCAACGTTGCAAACTTGGAGGAATCAAAGGCTTGGCGGATAGATACCCTAAGTGCTACCCGCCATATTTGTGGTAACAAGGAAAGTTTCTCCTCCTATACTCCCATCTCGGAAGAAAGCTTTACATGGGAAATTTTGCGACCTCCGATGTTCAAGGCATCGGAAACGTGATTTTGAAAGATGACTTCCGTAAAAGAAGTAACCTTGTTGGATGTGCCGCATGTTCCACATCCGTAAAAATTTAGTGTCCTAAGGCCCGCTGCTTAGTAAGGCCGGTTTTAGACTAGTATTTGAATCCGACAAATTTGTACTAACCAAGAATGGTTTGTTTCTTGGAAAAGGTTACCTCGAGGAGGGCCTTTTTAAAATGAATGTAATGACTGTGATCCGCCAAAGTGCGATGAATAAAAGTTGTGTTTCTTATGTTTATTTGTCGGAAAGTTCTAATTTATGGCATGATAGATTAGGACATGTAAACCTCGACACCATTAAGAAATTAGCGAGACAAGATTTAATCCAAATGACTAAATCCGACTCGACTAATAGGTGCGAAGTTTGTGTTGAGGCAAAAATGACTAAGTCACCATTTAATGCCATACAAAAAGAGACACGACTCCTCTCGAGTTAATTCACATCGACATATGTGATTTAAAACTAGTGCAAACTCGAGGAGGTAAAAGGTACTTCATTACATTTATAGATGATTGCACTAAGTACTGCTATGTTTATCTCTTAAGAAGTAAGGATGAAGCCTTAGGGGCTTTTGAGACTTATAAGAAAGAAGTTGAGAATCAACTTAACTTGAAAATTAAGAAAATTAGAAGCGATAGAGGTGGAGAATATGAAGCACCGTTTGAAGGATTATGTTGGGAATCCGGCATAATTCATCAAACAACGGCTCCATATACCCCTCAATCTAATGGAGTTGCTGAACGCAAAAACCGTACTCTCAAAGAGATGATGAACGCGCTTTTGATAAGTTCAGGCTTACCCGACAACTTGTGGGGGGAAGCAATACTCACTTCTAATTATGTTCTTAATAAAATACCCAAGAAAGGTATTGATAAGACGCCCTATGAATTATGGCATAATCGTAGGCCATGTTTTAAATACCTTAAAGTGTGGGGGTGTTTGGCCAAGGTTGAAGTACCTAAGCCTAAACAAGTCAAGATTGGCCCAAAGACCATCGGGAATGTGTTTTTATTGGATATGCCAATAATAGTAGTGCCTATCGGTTTATAGTGCATAAATCGGACATTCCGGATATGCACGTAGGAACTACTATAGAATCAAGGAATGCGGTATTCTTTGAAAACATTTTTCCTAAGGACGGGAAAGATGTAGGTTCTAATAAGAGAACACGTGAGTCTACATCATCCTTCTCAATTAGAAGATGAAGAACCGAGACGTAGCAAAAGGGCAAGAGTGGAAAAGACTTTTGGTCCCGATTTTCTATCTTACATGTTAGAAAACGAACCATCAAGCTGTTAAAGAAGCTTTGTCCGGTCCGGATAGTTCGTTCGAAGGAAGCTATTAACAAAGTGAAATAGAATCCATAATGCTTTCAACAATACTTGGGAATTAGTTGATCTCCTCCAGGTTGCAAACCATTAGGTTGCAAATGGATCCTTAAACGGAAGTATAAGTGCGGATGGATCTATCGAAAGTACAAAGCTAGGCTAGTTGCCAAAGGTTTTAGACAGAAAGAGGGATATGATTTCTTCGATACATACTCCCTGTCTACGAGATCACATCTATTCGTGTTCTCATAGCTATTGCGGCGGTGCATAATCTTGAGATACACCAAATGGATGTGAAGACCGCTTTCCTAAATGGAGAACTTGATGAAGAAATTTACATGGAACAACCCGAAGGGTTCGTGGTTCCCGGTAAAGAACGAAAGGTGTGTAAACTTGTAAAGTCCTTGTATGGACTAAAACAAGCACCTAAACAATGGCATGAGAAGTTCGACAGAACTATGTTATCGAATGGATTCAAGATCAATGAATGTGACAAATGTGTCTACATTAAAAGGAACATCTGAATCATTCGATTATCGTTTCGTCTTTATGTAGACGACATGCTTTCATAATGGGAAGTAATCATGATTTAATCATGAATACCAAAGGCATGTTGAAGAAGAACTTTGACATGTAAAGACATGGGATTAGGCGATGTAATATTAGGGATAAAGATCTCTAGAACATCTCGAAGGATTAGTTCTTTCACAATCCCATTACCTAGAGAATGTTCTTCGGAAATTCAATGTCTTTGATGACCACTCCGCTAAGACACCCGTAGACTTGGCTCTACATTTAGCCAAGAACAAAGGGGAACCAGTTTCTCAACTAGAATATGCAAGAATAATTGGCGATCGATGTACTTAACAAATTGTACTGGCCCGGACATTGCATATTCGGTGAGCAAACTAAGTAGGTTCACAAGCAATCCTAGTACCGATCATTGGAAAGCACTAATGAGAGTCTTAAGATATTTAAAGTATACATTAAACCGTAGGATACTTTACAATAAATATCCAGCGGTATTAGAAGGATCTTTGTGATGCCAATTGGATATCGGACACGAAAGACTCTAAATCCACAAGTGGATATGTATTCACTATAGGTGGAGGAGCGTGTCATGGAAATCCTCCAAACAAACGTGTATAGCCGGATCCTGATGGAATCCGAGTTTATCGCGTTGGATAAAGAGCTGGGGAAGAAGCGAGAATGGCTTAAGAACTTCTGGAGGATGTTCCTTGTTGGGCTGAGCAAACACATTACTCTTTGTACTAATCCATTGTGATAGTCAATCGGCAATTGGAAGGGCACGAGAATAGTATGTATGATGGTAAGTCTAGACATATTCGTCGTAGACACAATACCATTAGACGCTTGATCAAGAATGGCGTTATCACCATTGATTATGTAAAATCATGTGATAACTTAGCGGATCCATTTACGAAAGGTATAAATAGAGATCAACCGTATAAAGCATTAAGGGAATGGGTTTAAAACCCACAACAAAAGAACTTATAGCGGACACTCAACCTTGAGAAATGGAGATCCCAGGCCCTTGGTTCAATGAGACAACCAAGTTATAAGTTCTAGTAGAGTTACTTGGAAACAACAACTCGGTTTATTAACCTGGAGATGTTGAATACTCATTCCCGTAACATCCAAGTACAAGCACACGCAAAGAGTGAGTAAGGTTAAGTTGAGAAAACTTTTAATGATTTCTATACCTACGGGTGGAGTAGTGCGTGATACTCCTTATAGTGAGAATCACCTATATAAGTGAGAGGTAATAAGGCCGCCTCTAAATGAACGCTTATGAATGAGATACGGTCCAGTGGCCAAAATGGACAAAACGTGAGAACAACAATTGTTAGAGCTGTTATTATGTGAGTATTATTGTCTTGGTATACACCCGACAGCCACGGTTCAAAGCGACTCGCTACAAATGGCTAGTATATCCAGATAATATTTCACTAGGGAAGATTCAAGGCCACGAAGCTATCTATCTTAGATGTAATAATAGTTCGCCAGGAACTTTGACCCGAATTTGCATACATGCATTGAATTGTCATTCATGTGGGGGATTGTTGGAAATGGATAACGGAAAGTTAAGTTTAACTTAACGTTGATCTAGTTTCTAACGGAAGTTCGGCATTATGTGTTAACGGAACTAGTTACAAATGATAATCTACATTTGTTGTAGATTATATATAACTCATTTAATGTCTCAAAAACATTTCAGTGTGAATGAGAAATTAATGACAAATGATTTGTAACTTAAATATTGGGTCAAAGTGTGTTTTGGGTTGGTCCCAAATTTGGTGTGGACTTGTTGTGGCTAAAGGGCTGACGGCGATTTGAAGAAGCTTATGCGCGGCCGTGCAGTGTCTAGGACACGGCCGTGCACCGTGCCTTGCCTTGCCACTCGGCCGTGTGAGCCATGAACTCGGCAGGTGCATATTGCCTTGCGCAGCCAGTGCGGTCCGTGGACACGGCCGTGCTGAAGTCTTGTTATACCAGAAAAGTTGTGACTTTTCAAGGGAAAAGCCACCAAACCCTTTGATTCTCTTTATATATTTCCCCTCCGAATTTCAATTTAGATATACAGTCATTTTGAGCATTTTACCCTCTAGAGAGATAGAATAACATAACCCAAATCATTGCATATTGTTGCATTCAATCTTTCAAGTCCAAAGTTCTAAAACCTTTGTTGTTCGTTAGATTAGTTATATTGGAGTGCTCCTTATAACTAATAGTAAGTCGTTTTATCTTACTAGAGTTTTGTCATACAACCGTAAGCACCAGTGCGGGACAAATAACTCTTACGGAGATTGTATTAAATACAAGACTCGACTTTAATTCTTTTGTTTTTCAATCTCCGTTACTTTTGCTGTCAGTTTTTCCGTTAAGTCTTAAAGAAGCCATAGCAATTGTCCAACAAACACTAGATCAACAACCATTCATCTCATCTCTCTACTCCATTAAATGTCGTAACCCTAATTTCAGATGTGAATTTCGATGAATATTCAAACAGTTTGAGTAATTCAGAAATCAGTGTTCAAACACTACCTCTTATCAGTTCAGCCAAATTCAGACGTGCTTATCTGGCGCCCACTTGTTCCTTCTATTCTCATCATTGCTACAACAATACCCCTTTCACTATACAAATAAACACCTTGACCCCCCGGATTATTTTAGTAGTCAAACAATATTTTATACACTGTTCGTACGAGTGCATTTGGAGCGCGTTTAGTCGAATTGCTTTAAGAATTGAATGTACCAACAATTTAAATTCATTATTTAATAACTAGTGGTCTCGAAAGAATTAGATTAAAAGAAAATAATACCCTTAATTTGTTACAAATACTCCCTCCGTCCCATTATTTACTTCACCATTTTTTGGCTCCTGCAATCAAATTTAAAAAATGGATGGAAAGAAAAAATGTTGTGAGTGTAATTTGAAAATAGGAGAGAGAAATTTGAAAATAGGAGAGAGAATGAGTGGAGGGAATAATAAATTATACTCCCTCCGTCCCGTCCGAAAGGGCACAAATTTTCTTTTTGGGCGTCCCATTTAAAAGGGCACAACCCCAAAAAGAAAAGTTTTTATTATTTTTATACTCTTCCTACCCCACTAATTCTCTCTCCTACTTTACTTTTACACTCACAACATTCTCTCTCCTAACTATTCCTCCCACTCATTCTCTCTCTTATTTAATTTTTCATACTCACAACATTTAACCTTTTTCTCTTTCTTACATCACTTTCCTAATTCATTTCTTAATTTTCGTGCTAGGAGGCAAAATTGCCCTTTTGGGCGGGACGGAGGGAGTAATGGTGTTGTGAGTATTAAAATAATGTAGGAGAGAGAATGAGTGGAGAGAATAGTAAAGATTCTTTGTCAAAAAAGGAAAGGTGAAGCTTTCAATGGGACACTCAAAATGGCAAAAAGTGAAGTTATTAATGGGACGGAGGGAGTATTATTTTACATCGAGAATCGATATTTATTGTCAGTAATATATAAAAAATTTTGATCATTCTCTTTAGCACCAATTAGTTTTAAGGTGAAATCTCAGACTTTAAGATGATATCGAAGCATACCCGCTACACGTGCAGACCCAACGATCCACGATATTACTCCGCGTCACCCAATTAATAAATACACGTTGTAAATATTGGCAAAGCCCAACTACCCGTAATGGGGCGGGCTAGAGATATTGTACCACATCGAAAATTATAAAAATTCTGAATCACTTTTTTTTAGCACAAATTGATTTTAAAGTGTAACCTTATGATTTAAGATAATTAACTAATTCAATGAGTCAAAGCCGACTATTATGTTTCTCTCGTCAGGAACCTCGAATTCCCAATTGAAGATGCGAGTTTTAAATTTCTTTATCAATTCAATTGAATTTTGATCAAGTTGAAATATTTAAATATATTTTTGTTGGCCATAAAAAATGGGGAATATTAAATGATTTTTGAAGAAAAAAAGGGGTAAGAAAAGATAAATTGCTTAAATTATTGAAAGAATGTAACAAAAGGTGGTGTAGTTGGAGATAAAGAGATGATAAATAGGGTTTGTTTCTTTTTCTTTTCTTTTTCCTACATGATTTTTCAACTAAGCATAAGGGCCACAAAATGAGTTTTTTTTTTTTTTTTTTTTTTTTTTTTTTTTTTTTTAATATAATGGGTTAATCAAGACTACCCCTTGAGTTTCAAGAAATTGTGGAAAGTATCCTTTTATTCATGACATTTAAGAAGTAATGGTCCAACTTTTAGAGACTTTCATTTTTGTAAAGGTTTTTTTTTTTTTTTGTTAAAAGTAAGCTTTAATTTAGGAGTTGAATATCTTTGTCATCAGTTTGATTTTTCACTATTTGGCTACACATAAGGAGGTCACACAACTTAAAGCATACATTAAGTTATGGCACATGACAACTTTATATAGTACTATATGTTTGTGGTTGTAACTATGAAAAATTGGTATCCGATGACTTGCAAGTTGCAACATATCTATAACTTTAACTTATGGTTAGAAAAGATTAAGGAAAAATTTCCTAAGGATCCCTCGCTCAGATTTTATTCCTTTTAAAGATTTTTTTTCTTTTTTTTGTAAATCTCAAATAAAGATTTCTCTCCAAATTATAATTTTCCGTACGCCCCTATGCTCCCCCTCTCCTCTTCTCGATTTTTTATCTCTTCTTTCTTTCTCTCTCTAAAACACATGCACAGACTCTCTCTCTCCTCATTCGTGGCACTCTCTCTCTTCTCTCTCTCCACTCTCTGAAACTGCTCTGGCAAGCCTTCTACGATGAACCTTCTCCGATAATCTCTACGTCATGCTCTATCTCTTCATCTGTTCTAAAGATCGCAAACCCTATGTTCACTAAAAACCATTCACGCTTTTTCCCCCTCTCCTTTGTAGATACTCCCTCCGTCCCATAAAACCTTAGGTTCTTCTGAACTCTGATTCAATGAGTTCAGCTTTTGGCCAAAACTTTTAATATCAATTTACTTATCATAATAAAAATCTAAAAATTATTATCCATAAAATAACCAAATGATTTATCAATAGCAATTATTAAAATTTCATTAGAATGAATAGATTGATATTAAAGTTTAGTCAAAGTTGTACTCGGTTGACTTCGCACTATTCAAAACGGGGAAGGTTTTATGGGACGGAGGGAGTATGTTCTTACCTCCTTTCCCTCGGACGCCCTCCTTGGTTTAGATCCGACGACTCCACCACCACCTCGCCCTTCCTCATCTTCAATCTGTCCAGATCTGCCTCACTCGGACCACAATTAACACAAATTCGCATCTCAGACTCCAGCGGTATAACCTCCTAGCTCCGGATTCGATATCTGAGCTCCCAATCGTCACGCCTACGACAGATCCGAACCTGACGACGGAGTCTGGATTTCGATCGTTGTTTTAGATAATATGATTACTGTTTCTCTGTCTTCCCGACCAGATCTATGAAATCCGTCGAAGTTTGCTACCTTCTTCTTCGTCAGGTACCTTTTGAGTTGTTTGTAAAATGTTGATGTTGTTGTTCAAGCAAGTCATCCACCTGCATTTTTACGAGTTGACTCTGCTACTGAAACATATTTCTTGCTGAAAAGTATTTAGCAATCTCATTTCTTTACAAGTTTCCCTTTCAGAGTTTGTATTTTTACATTTTTTTTTCTACATGGAAGCAGTGAAATGTATTTGACAGTTTGATAGGCTGCCTGCCTGACTTGGATGTCATGGAAATCTTCGATAACATACATATTTGATTTCAGTACAGTTTGAACGACAGTGTGATTGCCTACTTCCATTGAAATGCATAGAGAGGAAATGTCATGGAAATCTTTTTATTTGTTCTTTTGGATTTGGGCGGAGGTAAAAGAAGGGGTAAGAAAAGATAAATTGATTAAATTATTGAAAGAATGTAACAAAAGGTTGTGTAGTTGGAGATAAAGAGATGATAAATAGGGTTTATTTTTTTTTTTCTTTTCTTTTTCCTACATGATTTTTCAACTAAGCATAAGGGCCACAAAATGAGTTTTTTTTTTTTTTTAAATATAATGGTTAATCAAGACTACCCCTTGAGTTTCAAGAAATTGTGGAAAGTATCCTTTTATTCGTGACATTTAAGAAGTAATGGTCCAACTTTTAGAGACTTTTATTTTTGTAATTTTTTATTTTTTTTTTGTATTTGCTAAAAGTAAGCATTGATTTAGGAGTTTGAATATATCTTTGTCAGTTTGATTTTGCACTATTTGGCTACACATAAGGAGGTCACACAACTTAAAGCTTTGTGGTTGTAACTATGAAAAATTGGTATCCAATGACTTGCAACATAACTACAACTTAACTTATGGTTAGAAAAGATTAAGGAAAATTTTTCCAAGGACCTCCCGCCCAGATTTTATTCCTTTTAAAGATTTTTTTTTTTTTGTAAATCTCAAATAAAGATTTATCTCCAAATTATAATTTTTCATACACCCCTAGGCTCCCCGTCCCCTCTTCTCATTTTTTATCTCTTCTTTCTCTCTCTAAAACACATGCACACGCTCTCTCCCCACATTCATGGCTCTCTCTCTCTCTCCACTCTGAAACCGCTCTGGGCAGCCTTCTACGACGAACATTCTCCGATGATCTCTACGTCATGCTCTATCTCTTCATCTGTTCTAAAGATCGCAAACCATAGGTTCACTAAAAACCATTCACGCCTTTTTGCCCTCTCCTTTGTAGATATGTTCTTACCTCCTTTCCCTCGGACGCCCTCCTTGGTTTAGATCCGACGACTCCACCATCACCTCGCCCTTCCTCGTCTTCAATCCGTCCGAGATCCGCCTCACTCGTACCACTTACCACCAACACAAATCCGCATCTCGAGACGCGTGCCGTATAACCTCCCAGCTCAGGATCCGATCTCCGAGCTCCCAATCGTCACGCCTACCGGGCAGATTCGAACTGACGACGAGTCCGGATTTCGATCGTTGTTTCGGATAATATGATTATTGTTTCTCGTCTTCCCGACCGGATCTATGAAATCCGTCTGAGTTTGCTACCTTCTTCTTCGTCGCGTACCTTTTGAGTTGTTTGTAAAATGTTGATGTTGTTGTTCAAGCAAGTCATCCACCCGCATTTTTACGAGTTGACTCTCATGAAACATATCTCTTGCTGAAAAGTATTTAGCAGTCTCATTTCTTTACAAGTTTCCCTTTCAGAGTTTGTATTTTTACATTTTTTTTTCTACATGGAAGCAGTGAAATGTATTTGGCAGTTTGATAGGCTGCCTGCCTGACTTGGATGTCATGGAAATCTTCGATAACATACATATTTGATTTGATGCAGTTTGAGCGACGGTGTGATTGCCTACTTTCCATTGAAATGCATAGAGAGGAAATGTCATGGAAATCTTTTTATTTGTTCTTTTGGATTTGGGCGGAGGTAAAAGAAGGATTTTTTGGCAAAGTATGAGACTAGATCAGAAAGTGGCGTGTATTATGTGTGAATTATTTGTATATTTTTGATCTTATAATTCAAATATAAGAGTTGTAATGTGTAAATTATGAGATTAATTCTTTGTAACTATTGAAATTTTGTTTTTCTTTGTTGAAAAATTGTTTATAAGTCAATTATGAGAGACGAAAAAGTCTTATAACTCACTTATAAGAAGCAAAATGGTCTTATAATTCAATTATAAGAGGTGATCTGATTTTATAATTAAGCTATAAGAGTTGTAATGTGTAAATTATGAGATTAATTCATTGTTATTATTAAATTTTGGTTGAAAAAAAAGGTCTTATGAGTTAATTATAAGAGATGAAGTGGTTATAAAAGGCAAGTTGATCTTATAATTTAGATATAAACGTTGTAATTTGTAAATTATGAGATTAATTTGTTGTTATTATTGAAAATTTTAATTTTTCTTTTTGAAAAAAATTGTCTTATAAGTTAATATAAAAGACAAATTAGTGTTATAAGTCACTTATAAGAGATGAAGTAGTCTTATAAGTTAGTTATAAAAGATAAATTAGTCTTATAAAAGTCACTTATAAGGGAAGTGACCTAGGATTCTTATATGTTATTGGCAAGATTTGTCAATTCTCGATTTGAAATAATATCTTTAACAAAAATAACACATAATATTAAATGTCGTCATAACATACAATCAGTTGAATTATATTGTTATCTATCTAACGTATTATTAATCATAAACTCCGTACGATATTCTTCAATTAAGAGGACCACTTATATAGTATTCTTGATTGCGATGTGAAAACGACAAGGATGATTATCCGAAAGTTATATATATGAGTCTAAAAAGTTGAGTCATTCGTCACTTTCATGCATCAACTATACAAAATAATAACAAAATTTTCGAGAATCGTATTTGTCTGAAATTACATGTACCTTATATATATCATCGGGGACCATTTCACCTTGTAGTATTTCTTGGAAAAGGCAATAATCTTGGATACTAGAAGTGGATGTGGACATAAATGTTGAAGGATGTTAAGAGGTTTTGTCATAAGGGAATATGAACCAAACATGAATTGGCTTATTCAATGTCCACAAAGGGTTAGGACAATCCAAGACATAGAAGCATGTGTTGGTTCGATCAGTCTCAGACATAGGACCCAATTCTTCTCTTGGCTCAAATCACTACTGAACCATTTGATATTTTAACCGGCTTGGGATACGGGATAGTCGAAATATCAGAACTATCAGCAGTAGTAGCAGTTCAGTTCGGCTCACGTTTCATCTCGTCCATTTAATTCAAACTCGACGATTCACATTTATGAATTTTGAAGAATATTTTAAACATTATGCCCGACGTGAGATGCCCATTCAGTTCGGACCGGAGGTTCCTGTTCTGTTCTGAACCGACGGTTCAACCAACCGGTTTGCCTTGAACCGTAACTGGATCGAATATAGACGGTTCCGGTTCACTGTTCCGAACCGTCCGTACGGTTTCGGTTCCGATTTTGAACCCTGATTTTCAAAAAAAAAGAAATTATTTTTTATTTGTTATGTTTTTTGATATATTTTTTAAACTTTGTAAATTGTAATAAATTTTGTATATATTTTTTTTATTTTTTACTTGTTACCAATTTAAATAAAATTACATCCAAAAGTTTTTTTTTTAATAGAGACGGAACCGTGAACCGCCGGTTCCGATTCACGAGTTCATGAACTGTCGGTTCGCCGATTTTGAAAAAGATGAACCTTAACCGGACCGGATAACTGCCAATTCCGGTTCAAAGGCGATTCCAATTCAACAGTTCCGATTTCGCGCTGTTCTTGAACGGTCCGATTCCGGTCCGAACCGGTTCCGGATGGCATCTCTACGCCCGACTTCTGTGTACGGATCACAGTTGAACTATAATTTTGTAATTTTATTAGTAGTGGAAGGGCAAAGTTGGTAAGATAAGAAGACGTTGGGCTTGGATTGGTGTCCACTAGATAATCCATGAATTTGTAACACTGTTAAGTGGGCCCGGGTCCGTGTAGCCCAACGGGGTTACAAAACGACATGTGGGCTCCATCTAATTCGGGTAAAATTTCTTTCGTGGTGGGGTCCTCTTATTTTCTTGCCGCGCGCTGTGTGTAAAATCTCACCGGGATGTACCACCGTATTAATGAACCGGCATCGGTCAGTTTATGGGTTCCGTCCATACTCCGGCATTCCAGCGGTTGATTGGACTTGTCTCTACTAGCAGTGAGTGAATGTAGAACTAATCCAGGTGATTTTAAATCGTGTGACTGATATTTAAAAAATATTGTAAACAATAATAACAAATAAAAATAACTTCATATATATAAAAAAAGTTACATATGGTGATCAGAAAAAAAAAATCAAAATTCGAGATAAATTTGAGCCTTCACGTCAATTACATACTAGATCCGCACATGAGTGAATGGCTAACTATTTAATTACAACACTGTTTACTATATCTTTTTTTTTCAAATTAAATGATTTTTTTTTGTTTCAAAATAAATTATTAAAAAAAACTTTATCCCTAAAAAACAATTTGCCATTTTTTTTTGTATATTCTATCATATATTTATGAAATTAAAATCTTAATTAAGAGTCAAAATTAGAATATATATGTATTTTTTCTACTAAAATTAAAAAATTTAAATGATTCCTGAATAAAAATGGTCATTTATTATATTTTAGGACGGAGGGAAATTATAATTTCTTCAAACAATCAAAGCCCTTGAAGGAAAAATTAAAAAGAATCTTACTTAAATATCGAGTTAAATACCTAATCTTTTTACCTATTCGATACTGAAGTATTTCATTTTACGATTTCGTCCTTAACCTAATTACTTAGTTTACCATTTCATCCTTCAGTCTCATTTTCGTCCAAACTGTCATTAAAGCTGTCTATTTGACATGCTAACGTCATAAAAATGCTGAATTGGCAATAGAGTTGGTCAAAATGTGCTGATGTGGAAATAAAAGGGGGTAAACCTGTAACATATTAAACTAAAGATCCTAATAGTTATTTCTCATTATAAAGGGTGTAAAATTGAAACTTTAAATATATACAACAAAAAAACTATGTTGTCTCATATACATATACATATACACTCTTATGCTCGCACTATTTGATTTATTCCAACGTATTCGTGTTGGACACTCGAATATTAGCCTTGTTGACAAGAGTACGACATAATAAATCAAAAAGTCCGACTATCATAGCATATACTCCCTCCGTCCCGCTACAAATCACACAGTTACTGTTTGCATACGAATTAAGAAAAAAGTTAGAAAAAAGTTAGTGGAGTAAGTGTTGTGAGTATGAAAAGTGAGGTAAGAGAGAGAAAGTGGGGTAAGAAATAGTGAGTTGATTGGTGTTGTGAGTATAAAAGTAAAGTAGGAAACAGAATTAGTGGGTGAAATAGTAAATATTTTTTATCATTTTAAAAAGTGTGTAATTTATAGCGGGATGCTCAATGAGAAAAATGTGTAATTTATAGCGGGACGGAGGGAGTACAATTCAATTGTTTGAGCTTGAATTGTATCAAAATGATGTTATACACTCCCTCCGTCCCATTAAAAATCACTCAGTTACTATACTCGCGTGAAATTAAGGAAAAAAATAATGATCTAAATGTTGTGAGTGTAAAGTAAAATAGGAGAGAGAATGAGTGGAGAGAATAGTAAATTATAATGGTGTTGTGAGTATTAAAATAATGTAGGAGAGAGAATGAGTGAAGAGAATAGTAAAGATTATTTGCCATTTAGGAAGTGTATGATTTGTAGTGGAATGTCCAATGAGAAAAATATGTGATTTGTAGCGGGACGGGGAGAGTATTATAATTCTGAAATAGAATTCAAAAATCAGAAATAAATTCCAAGTGTACAAGGATATGTCAAACTTGCAATTAAATAGCATAAAAGATGTGTAGGACTAGAAGGGTTGAAAATGTAAGGCTAAGGTTTTGTACTGTAGATAAGGTAATGTGAGACTGATGAGACATGAAGGTCCATACTATTCATAAATTTCTCAGGAGGGGTTATTTATTAACTTGGGTGAGTCAACCCCACAGCCCTGGAGGAGAAATTTAAAGGACATAATTGTTGTTGACTTGTCAAAATCAATCTACCTGGATTGCACCCCCTCAATGGACACACATGTGCCAGTCCAGTTGGTGGTGCACCCCAAACATAAAACCTAGCTGACTTATTACTACTTAGTGATGGATAAAATTGTGAAACTAATATTGAATACTATTATTATAAGATACGTCCGCTGCTCGCGTCACGTAATTTTTTTTTTTAATTTTTTTTATTTTTTTTTTTTGTTACAATAAAAAAAAAAAAGGCCAAGTATGTCATACGACATACTCCCTCCGTCCCAGAACAATGTTCACATACACTGTTTGCACATGTTTTAAGGAGGGAGTATTATATTGAAAGTGTTGTGAGTGTGAAAATAAAATAGGAGAGAGAATGAGTGGAGAGAATAGTAAATTATAATGGTGTTGTGAGTATTAAAATAATGTAGGAGAGAGAATGAGTGGAGGGAATAGTAAAGATTTCTTTCCATTTTAGGTAAGTTTTAAATGTGTGAAGTAAGTTTTGGGACGCCCAAAAGGGAAAGTGTGAAGATTGTTCCGGGACGGAGGGAGTACTTAGTTATGAGAGTAAAATGGGGAAGAGACCAAAAAGTGAGGGCAAAATCGGAATTTTCGCCCATGTAACTGTTCATAGTACTGTTCAAAAGGGGGGTTTGTTTTATTATATAGATTGTCAAATATATTTTCTTATTTTTTTTATTTATTTTTGACAATGCTAGACATGCATATGTAAATGTTTATCATTTTACTAAATCCACCCAACTCGTCATTTTACTTTCTCTCCGATCACCATCAGCTTAGGCCAGTCAGCAACTACGGCGACCTTCAACTCCGGTGACCATTTCGGCAACTGCTTCGGCAACCAATTAATTGAGAACTTATCAGTAAGTTCTCAGTTGTCAACTAAACTATTAAAAACACGATCAACTACAACAATCACCAACTTCGACGACCAAACAACTGAGAATTTATCGATAAGTTTTCAGTTATCAACTAAACTAATAAAAACACGATCAACTTCGGCGACCGCTAACTCTGGCGACCAAACAATAAATGTTTAACCCTACAAAATAATAGCGAGAGAAAGTAGAGAGGGGAGGGTCACCAGAGGCGGGGAAGGGGTCGAAGGACTGATGTTGCTACTTGCTACCATTGTTTTGCTACTTTCATGCTTTGAATGGACAAATTTAAACACATCTTTTACTTTTTAAGTTGAAGCCTAAATAAATTAGGTATTTAATGAAGCATATATATTTTCAATTAATCTCAATTATTCATCTCTTAAAATCGAAAAATATGACAAAATTCCACTATTTGAGAGCAAGGAAACAACAAAGGGAACTTGTTCCCTCAAGTTCATCATTAAATCGAAATAACCTAGAAGTTCTCATGCAGTAATATATAATACTGCATGCAATATTATTATATTCATTCATATGTGAATATAATACTGCATCTATAATACAACATGGTGAAGGAACTTCTCGAAAATTATGATACTTTTTTAGAACTTCCCGATCACTCTCCCAACAACAAAATACAGAGAGCTGAAATCCTAAAACCGGGCTTTTTGTTAATTAAAATGATTAGAAGGTGCTTTTATGTCATTGATGGAGCGAATCAAAAGCAAATAAAAGGAAAAAAAATTGATTGTCGCAACAATACAGAAAAACATCTTTTAATAACCTATTGATTCAACAAATATTAGGAAATTGACATCAAAATGTACAACTTCACTTTTAGAAAATAAAGAGACACGCTCAGTATCAAACTTCAATAATCAATCACTTAAATTTGAAATTATACGTTATCCTATTTTTATAGGACTTTTAAAACAAGTCAAACACGTCTAAAATTAACCCTCACCTATATGGAAATATAACATGAGTCTAAAATATCTAAATAATCCTAAATCTACTTCTAAACATATACTCCCTCCGTCCCAAAATGTTTGTCCCATTTGATTTTTTTGTTGAACTTTGACCACAAATTTATGAGAGATTAATCATGTTCATGAAATTCTAAAAATTGTTGTTGATAATATTATTAATGGTTAATCAATAAAAAATTTTAGAATTTCATGAACATAATTAAATTGTCATAAATTTGTGATCAAAGTTCAACAAAAAAGTCAAATGGGACAAATATTTTGGGACGGAGGGAGTATATAATTATTATCTGTCTAAATATAAATTCGAAAGTAATAATAAAACTAACAAATAATAATTACAATTAAACTTAAACTAATCTCTATAACCGGGTTTTTTGATATTTAAAATGATTAGAGGGTGCTTTTTATGTCATTAGTGACACAATATTTTCTTCTGAGAAGTCAAATTTATAAAATAAAATTAAAAAATTGAGAAGTCAAATTTAATAAAAAAAAAATTGAACTGTCCTTTTTACAAGTCTAACATGAAACTGAGAGATCAACATGTGCCTAGAGCTATTAAATTTGATTTTTTGAATATTTATTTTGAGACGGAAAACAAGCATTACTATTTATATAAATTTAGGCTTTCTTGTTTACCCCACTTTTACTAGCAACTTGTCGCTTGTAGGGTTTTTGTGTTTTTCCTTAATTTCCCCAGTACTATTTATATAAATTTAGGCATTCTTGTTTACCCCACTTTTGTAGCACAATGGAGTACAATTACAGAAAAAATAATACACAATAAATTGATAAAAACAGAAAATAAAAAGGAGAAGTTCTTGAATTTGCTGCACGAGCCCAATGAAATCACTGTCTCCTTAAGACATATTCGATCCCTCACCGAGTGTGCTTGAGTTTTTCTTGGATCGCTTTGTCTCCCGAGATAGAACGTGCGGACCGGGGCACTTTGCACCTAAGTTCGGCGAGTTGAATTGCGCTTGGACTAGATCACCTCTTCTTTGTATATGCAATAGAGGAGGCCAAGGGAAGATGATAACAATATGCAACCAAAGACTATGGAAGAGGATTTGCGGGAGGAAATGTGTATGAATCTGTGGTTCTTTGCCAAAAGATTTCTCAAAGTATTTTTCCAAGTATCTCAATTGTTGTTAACAAACAACAATTTATACATCTTGATCAACCAATAAAACCGAAAATCAATGGTGTTTATGGAGTAATAAAATGTAATAAACAATTTAATTACGAAAATTAAACCACCATTATTCCAAAATCATTAGCCATAATGATTTTCATTTCTTCTGCATTTAATATTGGCCGTTAAATGTCCGCCCAGGATCTCGCTCGGAGTCTTATAGCTGCTCGGCCGAGCAAGGCTTTCCGAAACTTGGAACCTTCAGTTTCGCTCGCTCGCCGAGTCAACAACCCGCTCGGCCGAGCACCTCGTAAAAAATTCAAAACCAAATTTTTGATTTACAAAATCAAATTTTATTTGGCCAAATCATTTGAGCATCTATATTTAATTCATCCAAAACCCATTTTGAACAATTAAATATTTTATTTTTCACAAACACAAATCACTTAGGTAATTTGACAAAATTACCCTTTAGAAATTAACCCATTAATTTCCTTCAAACATACTAATTTTTCCAACAATCCCCCACATGAAGGAAATTCATGAGGATAGGTGATAAAGTCCGAGCGTCGAAAACCCGCATAGGATAGGTAGGGGCTCGCCACTTTGAACCTTCCTTCGTAAAAGCATATTTACTCTACTCGCTAACCGCAGACGCGATGTCCTTGAACTGCTAGCTTTTTGTGTAGGCCGATCATATACTTTACACAGTATCGCCCTAACACAATTCAGCTCTCATAGCTGTGTCCATTCATGGCCCTGGATCACAATGCCTGGTTCTGTGAGAAGGTCTAAGAATTGAGCCTCACGCAATTCTTCTCGAAGCGGCCTCTACTTCTTTCTCACATAGGTGATTCTTTTAAGTAAACCATTTTACTTCTCATGAGAATCATTAAAAGCCGTAGGCTTAACCTCATTCATCTCGGGATGTCACTTTAAGGAATGAGCATAGGGTTGACCCCACCCCCACAGGTGACGCTACAAGTCTTTTAACAAGCTTAGGTTGTCCCTTTGAACCTAGATCTTGGGATCTCCAAATAACTAGGTTGGGTTTTCCGCTGCGTTCAACTTCTCCAGAGGCTTTAAACCCATTCCCAATGTCAACCTTGCAACTATCTCTTTACTTAACCCTTTGGTTAGCGGATCCGCCAAATTATCTTTTGACCTCACATAGTCAATAGATATGGTGCCAGTTGCAAGTAGTTGTTTAATGGTATTATGTCTTCGACGTATATGTCTAGACTTACCATTATACATATGACTTTGTGCCCTACCAATCGCAGATTGGCTATCGCAATGTACACTAATTGCGGGCACGGGCTTTTCCCATCTTGGAATATCTTCTAGAAATTGGCGTAGCCATTCTGGCTTCTTCACCACATTTATCTAATGCTATAAACTCGGATTCCATGGTTGATCTCGGCTATAACATACCGCTTAGAAGATTTCCATGATATAGCCGCACCTCGCTAATGTGAATAAATATCCACTTGTATACCTTGAGTCTTTGATATCCGATATCCAATTAGCATCACTATATCCTTCTATCACAAATTTGGATGTCTAGTGTAATGTAGTCCAAAATCACGAGTATATCTTAAGTACCTTAGTACTCTCACTATACCCTTCCAATGATTTGTTCCAGATTACTTGTATACCGCTTAACTTGCTAACAATGGTAAGCAATATCCGGCCTAGTACAACTCATCAAGTACATTAGACTTCCAATAACTCTCGAATACTCTAATTGAGACACCGGTTCATCTCTATTCTTTGATAGATGAAGATTCGGGTCAATTGGAGTACTCGCTATTCCATGGTCATCCTTGCTAAATTTCTCAAGAATTTTATCCACATAATGAGATTGACTTAACACAAGTCCATTGGATATTCTAGAAATTTTAACTCCAAGGATTACATCCGCAAGTCCCATATCTTTCATGTCAAATTTCGAATTCAACATGTCTTTCGTGGATTTGATCATCTTATCACAACTCCCTATGATAAGCATGTCGTCTACATAAAGACACAAAATGACATAGCCATTTTCCCCGTGGTTTTAGTATAGACACATTTGTCACACTCATTTATCTTAAATCCACTTTGCATCATAGCATTATCAAATTTCGATGCCACTGTTTTGGTGCTTGTTTCAAGCCATACAATGACTTTACTAATTTGCACACCTTCTTTTCTTGTCCATGTGCAACAAACCCCTGTTGTTCCATGTAAATCTCCTCTTCTAAATCTCCATTTAGAAAGGCCGTTTTTACATCCATTTGATGTATCTCAAGATTTCTCAATGCGGCAATTGCAAGTACAACTCTTATTGACGTTATTCTCGTGACCTGAGAATACGTGTCAAAATAGTCTAGGCCTTCTTTCGTCTCGTAACCTTTAATTACAAGTCGGGCCTTGTACTTATCAATTGTTCCGTCCTTTCATTTTTTCTTTTGAAAATCCACCTATATCCTAGTGTTTTACTTCCTGAGGAAGGTCCACTAGTTCCCATGTGTGATTTTGCAAAATGGAATCAATTTCACTTTTAATTGCTTCCTTCCACAAAGGTCCTTCCGAAGAGCTAACGGCTTTCTTTGTAACTTTGTGGTTCGCTTTCTACCATATAGGTTAGAAAGTCCGGACCATAGGATTTTTCAATCCTAGCTCTTTTGCTCCGTCGAGGTTCTACCTCTTCTTCTTCTTTCATCTTGAACATGTTCGTCTTCTATTGAATCTATTACCCAGTACGAGCTTGCCTCATTTCTTGACTTACACGGGAATATATTCTCAAAGAACGATACGTTCGATTGCATTCCATTATAGTATTTTTGTGTATAAAGCATCAATTTTCGACTCATACACAAGAAATCTATAAGCACTATCTGTTATGTGCATATCCAATGAATATGCAATCACCGCTTTTTGGTCCAATTTTCACCTTTTTAGGAGGAGGTATGGCTACCTTTGCAAGACACCCCCACACTTTCAAGTGTTTATAACTTGGCATTCTTCCATGCCATAGTTCATAAGGAGTTTTGTCTTGTTTCTTTCGGGGTATTTTGTTTAACACGTAGTTAGCCGACAACACGCTTCCCCACATGTTATCCGGTAATCCCGAACTCAATAACATGGCATTCATCATTTCTTTCAATGTCCGATTTTTCCTTTCGGCAACACCGTTTTGTTGGGGTGTATAAGGTGCCGAGGTAATATGTTTAATTCCACTTTGAGCACAAATTGCTTCAAATGGAGATTCATATTCACCACCTTTATCACTTTTTAGCACCTTAATTTTCCGGTATTAATTGATTCTCAACTTCATTTTTATATAGAGTAAACTTCTCTATAGCTTCATCTTTACTTTTTAGAAGATACACATAGCAATACTTTGTGCCGTCATCTACAAAAGTCATGAAGTACTTATTGCCGCCCCGTGATTGTGTTGATTTAAAGTCACATAAGTCCGTGTGAACCAATTCAAGTGGTTCACTATGTCTTTCAACGGATGGGAATGACTTTCTTGTTAATTTTGCTTCTACACAAATTTCACATTTTTGTTTACAATCAACTTTAAACTTTGGAATAGAATTTGCTTTTGTCAAACGACGTATAGAATCAAAATTAACATGACCAAGTCTACCATGCCACAAATTAGATGACTCAAGCAAGTAAACGGAAGAGATATTCATTTCATTAGCTTTCGCTTTCACAACCATTACACTTAGCTTAAACAAATCCATCATTGACATAACCTTTGCCTACAAACATACCACTCTTAGACAAAGTGACTACATTGACTCAAACACAATACGAAATCCATGCTTTATCAAAAGCGATCCGACACCAAGTTCTTCGGATATCGGGCACATAAAGCACGTTGTTGAGAGTTAACTCCTTCCCTGATGTCATCTTCAAAACCACTTTTCCTTCTCCTTTGATCTCGGAGGCGGCCGAATTCCCCATGAATAGCTTCTCGCCATCCTTAGCAACAAAAGCACTAAACATGTCTCTATTGGAGCACACATGTCTAGTGGCGCCGGTGTCAATCCACCATTGATTTGGGTTTGAACCCACCAAATTCACCTCGGAAATCACACTGCGAGGTGCATCTCTGACACGTCTCTAGCAATGCCTTCCACCATGTTGGCCTCACGAGCCTTCTTAGGCAACTTGCAAGCATGAGCCTTGTGGCTCGACCGCCACAATTATAACAAGTTCCTTCGAACTTCTTCTTGGAAACCCCACCTTTTGGTCCCAAGTGGGAGGAATTCTTGGAAGTTGTCACATGACCTTCCCTTTTCCCTTTCCAAACCGTTTCCCTTTGGAGCTTTCACCATGCTCCACCACATCGCCTTAGCCACACTAGAAACAAACTTGTTTTCAAAGAACTCGATTGTTCTCTCTTCAATACTCAAACGAAGGATAATTCCTTCCACATCCATTTCCTTTCGCTTATGCTTAAGGTTGTTCTTGAAATCATTCCAAGATGGAGGCAATTTTTCAATGATTGCGGCCACTGAAGCTTTCACTTATAACCATACCTTCAAGCATGAATCTCGTGCAAAATTGTTTGAAACTCATCCACTTGAGCTTTCACACTCTTGTTGTCCACCATCTTAAAATCAAGGAAACGGGCAACAATGAACTTCTTTGTTCCCGCATCCTCAATTTTATATTTGTGGTCCAACGACCCCCACAATTCCTTTGCAGCTTTTCTTCTCATTAAACACGTTATAGAGAGAATCAAAGCGAATTGAGGACGTAATTTCGCACAAGTACTCCCCATGCTTCCATGTTTCAACCGCACCCAAGGTTGTAACATCGGTTTCTCCTTCACTCACCTTCGCATATCTTCTTTCGGATATCTTGCCAAGTGCAAGGTAGTGAGGTAGAAAAGCATCTTTTGTTGCCAACGCTTAAAGTCGTGGCCAACAAACTTCTCGGTTTTTCCGCATGAGGGCCTCGGGATATGAATTGTATGAGGATTATTAATCACGCCTCTTAGAGCCACTTCCATTTCCGGTTTGGGAATTAGTTTGGGTTTCCACTGGGGTCCAACTTGGGTCTCCACGTTGTTGTTGTTCGTCGCCATCCGAAACACAACAACCAAG
Source organism: Adenophora triphylla var. japonica (assembly GCA_022495995.1). Classification (NCBI taxonomy): domain Eukaryota; kingdom Viridiplantae; phylum Streptophyta; class Magnoliopsida; order Asterales; family Campanulaceae; genus Adenophora; species Adenophora triphylla. The sequence continues at coordinate 186,841 of JAFEMH010003907.1, read as the reverse complement.
TTAAATTTCCTGTTTTTCAAAACCGTAATCGACACTCCTTCGATTAGGGTATGTCTTAAGATTGTAGCACAATGGAGTACAATTACAAAAAATAATACACAATAAATTGATAAAAATGTAAAATAAAAAGGAGAAGTTCTTGAATTTGCTGCACGAGCCCAATGAAATCACTCGTCTCCTTAAGACATATTCGATCCCTCACCGAAAGGTGTCTTCTTGAGTTTTTCTTGGATCGCTTGTCTCCTGTGATGATAGAACGTGCGGACCGGGGCACTTTGCACCTAAGTTCCCTGGGCGAGTTGAATTGCGCTTGGACTAGATCACCTCTTCTTTTCGTATATGCACAGAGGAGGCCAAGGAAGATGATAACAATATGCAACCAAAGACTATGGAAGAGGATTTGCAGGGAGGAAATGTGTATGAATCGCTTTGTGGTTCTTTGCACAAAAGATTTCTCAAAGTATTTTTCCAAGTATCTCAATTGTTGTTAACAAACAACAATTTATACATCTTCAATCAACCAATAAAACCGAAAATCAATGGTGTTTATGGAGTAATAAAATGTAATAAACAATTTAATTACGAAAATTAAACCACCATTATTCCAAAATCATTAGCCATAATGATTTTCATTTCGCTTTTCGCATTTAATATCGGGCTGTTAAATGTCCGCCCAGTGATCTGCCGGCCGGTCTTATAGCTCTCGCCCGGCCGAGCAAGGCTTTCCGTAAACTTGGAACCTTCGTTTCACTCGCTCGCCGAGTCAACAACCCGCTCGGCCGAGCACCTCAGAAAAATTCAAAACCAAATTTTTGATTTACAAAATCAAATTTTATTTGGCCAAATCATTTGAGCATCTATATTTAATTCATCCAAAACCCATTTTGAACAATTAAATATTTTATTTTTCACAAACACAAACCACTTAGGTAATTTGACAAAATTACCCTTTAGAAATTAACCCATTAATTTCCTTCAAACATACTAATTTTTCCAACAACTTTTACTAGCAACTTGTCGCTTGTATGGTCTTTGTGTTTTTCCTTATTTTCTCGATACTATTTATATAAATTTAGGCATTCTTGTTTACCCTACTATTACTAGCAACTTGTCGCTTGTATGGTCTCTGTGTTTTCCCTTAATTTCCCCAATACTATTTATGTAAATTTAGGCATTCTTGTTCACGCCACTTTTACTAGCAACTTGTCGCTTGTATGGTCTCTGTGTTTTTTCTTAATTTCCCGGTACTATTTATATAAATTTAGGCATTTTTGTTTACCCTACTTTTACTAGCAACTTGCCACTTGTATGGTTTCTGTGTTTTCACTTAATTTCTCCAATACTATTTATATAAATTTAAGTATTCTTGTTTACCACACTTTTACTAGCAACTTGTCACTTGTATGGTATCTGTGTTTTTCCTTAATTTCCCCGATGTTATTTATATAAATTTAGGCATTCTTGTTTACCCCACTTTTACTAGCAACTTGTCGCTTGTATGGTCTCTCTGTTTTTCCTTAATTTCCCCGGTACTATTTATATAAATTTAGGCATTCTTGTTTGCCCCACTTTTACTAGCAACTTGTCGCTTGTATGATCTCTGTATTTTCCCTCAATTTCCCCGGTACTATTTATATAAATTTAGTAATTCTTGTTTACCCCCCCCCCCCTTTACTAGCTAGCAACTTGTCGCTTGAAGGGTCTATGTGTTTCCCTTAATTTCCCCGGTACTATTTATATAAATTTAGACATTCTTGTTTACCCCACGTTTACTAGCAACTTGTCGCTTGTATGGTCGCTGTATTTTCCCTCAATTTCCCAGTACTATTTATATAAATTTAGGCATTCGTGTTTACCCCACTTTTACTAGCAACTTGTCGCTTGAAGGGTCTATGTGTTTTTCCTTAATTTTCCCGGTACTATTTATATAAATTTTACATTCTTGTTTACCCCACTTTTACTAGCAACTTGGCGCTTGTAGGGTCTTTGTGTTTTTCCTTAATTTCCCTGTTGTTGATTTTTGTTTAAAATAAAAAATAAAAAAATTCCGTTGATATGCAGCCATTGCTAGGTCAAAAGACCCCATGCATGTTTCACAAGGACGACGACCAGCTGTTTTCCATTTATATTCATTTGATTATAAATGAATATAAATTATTATCGCATTTTTTTAGGCTGAAAATCATTAACCTTCATGTTACGATGGATAAATTAAGGTTTAACAAAGTCACATACCATATTTAATTTTACTACTGTAGCCTTAATGTAGCAATTTTACTACTGTACCTTTTTACTGTAGCTTTATATGTAATTTTATACTGCAGCACTACTGTAGCTTTTTACTGTAACATTTCCTATTATTTTTAATATTAACACTCTCAATTTATGTTTTATGATCCATTGAGACTTTTGGTATCATATTTCATGTCAACAATCTTAACCTTCTCATTTCTTGAAAAAGAAAATCATAAAACAAATACTCCTTCCGTCACAGCCCAAAAGGCACAAAATCAACCTCGCACGCAAATTAAGAAAAGTGAGGTAGGAAAGAGAAAAAGTTTAAATGTTGTGAGTATGAAAAATTAAATATGAGAGAGAATGAGTGGGAAGAATAGTTAGGAAAGAGAATGTTGTGAGTGTAAAAGTAAAGTAGGAGAGAAAATGAGTGGGTGGAATAGTAATAAAACTTTCCTTTTGGATCGTATCTTTTAAATGAGATACTCAAAAGAAAATTTGTGCCTTTTTGATTGAAAAGGAGGAAGTATATTCAATATTTGAAACTCCAGAAGAACAGGAAAAAGGGTTAATTACCTTAGAGTTTCCAAATCCGAACATGAGATAATTTAATGATTATGTGACGGCTGTCTGAAAATTTTATCTAAAAACACTACTCCCTCCTTTACTGATGAGAACGTAAATGAAAGAAGAGCTGGTCTCCCGTGAGAACACCTATACCCGTCTCATGAATGAGACGGGTCAGAATGATCCGAAGCCCGGACACATCTCGTGTAAACTCACACGAGACACATCTCATCTCGTGTGAGTTCACACGAGATGTGTCTCGTGTAAACTCACACGAGATGTGTCTCGTGTGAGTTTACACGAGACACATCTCGTGTGAACTCACACGAGATGTGTATTATTTTTCTGTATATATGTATTACTTTAATGTATACAAACTATTACTTTATATGCATACAATTATTACATTATGTTATAGTAACTATTACTTTTCACAAGGCTGTTGGCTGGACTGAACCAAGACATGGAATGACTTGGGCGAGCGCTGATACACCTTGGCGCGGGTCATGAATCCGACCCGTCTCATGAATGAGACGGATATTCATGTTCTCACATGAGTTTTTGTCATGAAAGAATAATGTTATTAAAGTAGATGTTGTGAGTGGGAAGAGAGAGAATGAGTGAAGAGAATAGTAAATTTGAAAAGTGTTGTGAGTATGACAAGTGGGTTTCATGAATAAAAAAGTACTAAAAAAATTCCTTTTTTTTAAGAAAGTGAAACTTTAAAATGGGACACCCAAAATAATAAAATGAGTAATATTTTATGGGACAGAGGGAGTATATTGGTCCTTGAAACAAAATAAAACGTATTTTGGCTTAATTAAGCAACCGTATTTGCCTTTTGTTTAGACATAGATTAAGCTTTTCCATAGTACCTTTGATTGGATCTTTCCTTAATTAATTTTGTATCTAAATGATTACGAGACAGAACAGATCAGTGTGGGGCCGGTTTACCATTCAATCGAATTAAAGCTTTTAGAAAAATAATCTTGAAAATCAAAGTTGCTGTAGTTGGTAAATGATGAACAATTGATCTCTTTTTCTTCGGTTCTCAAACTATTCAGCGTGAGCTTTTCAACAAAAATGTCTACCCTGTCTCATCCGCCGTGACGAATCTACACTTAAGCTATTGGTGGTATTCATTTCTCTTCGACGGTCGCCCACTTGTACAGCAACTTGTGGCTTTGTGAGATTCCTTTGCGGGCGATTGCCCAATTGCTCACCGGCAGTCGCTCGCTTCTTCAGCGTTCCAAATTATCTATCAATCATTTTTTTGTTGTATGGTATATGTTTAGATATCTTCAATACGAAAATCAGATGAAAGAGATTAAAGCGAGGTATGCCGAAGCAAATCTCCTTAAGACAATATTTCGCCTCCGTAATTATGCAAACGGATCGATGGCGAATGTCTCCCAAGATACAACGTTTTTTACCAAGAGTTAGTGTGCACTTTAACTAACCTTGACGAGCGAACCAAAATAAGACTTGTTCTTAGTCTTCAAACTTTGACAAAAAGAAGAACGAACTCTTTGAAACGAATCAAGAACACTTTGAATGAGGGAGAGAGAGACTTGGATTCTTGAACAAAGATTTGATAATAACTTGGTTGGATTACTTGATGACTGAATGAAGGAATAGGGGTCTCTTTATATAGGGTAAAATCAAGCCAGAACAGTTGTGATTTTTTCCACAAAAGTCACACCCTTTCAAGCTGGCACGTATTCAGACTTTAATCTGAACGGACAACATCTGCTCGGTCGAGCACCATTGATGCCTCGCCCGAGCACAGGCAAGTTGCTCGGCCGAGCACCTTTGGTGACTCGCCCGAGCAGAGGCCAACATAGGATGATAGTTTGGTCCTGTCATGCTCGCCGAGAGGCTTATGCCTTGCTCGGTCGAGCGGTTCAAAGAATTTGAACAGTCGTGTCTTTTCAATTTTAGACCTTTCGACTTTTCAATTCACACCCTAATATTTTCCCAATATTCCAACAATCCCCACATGAATGGAAGAAGTCGACACGAAAAAGAAAGAAGAAGAAGAGCATAGCCGAGAAGTAAAATGCATCAAGATAGGTGGCTTTCGCTTTGAACCTTCTTTAGTAAGAATCTATCGAGCTTACTTGGGCGATCGGTGTACGTAACGTATTGAACCGTCGACGTTATTGTAAGCTTAAACAATAGACCAAACACATTTAAATCTCATATCGGATTTTGGTTCTCTATTGAGTTCATTATTTCGGCCCCGAACTTTCTTGGTTACTCATGAGTGATTTAGAGAATTTGCCTAAGTAAAATTCTCAACGAACCGGCCATGTTCACACTAACATAGGTGATGTGCTATAAAGAGTATCCTACATTACCTCACTTGTACTAATTAACAAGATATAGTCATCATTAAAAGCAATAGCTTAACCTCTACCAATTTGTAGGCAGCACTTTTGCATCATATATAGAAATGGGATGAAGATAAACTTCCAAGTGCTTCCCTCAAATCAATCATGACTTGTTTTTCCTATTGAACCTAGTCCATGGGATCTCCAGTCGCCAGATTAGGTTTCCATCAAGTTGATTTATATTTGTTTAGGCTTTAGCCCCATTTCTTTCGATGCACAGTTTATTCTCTCCTTAGATAAACCTTTAGTAAATGGATCCGCTAGGTTATCCTTTGATCTTACGAAATCAATCAAAATCGTTTCGTTGGAGAGTAACTGTCTAACAGTGTTATGTCTATGACGTATGTGTCGAGATTTGCCGTTGTATATAAAATTCTCCGCCCTTGCTATAGCTGCTTGATTATCACAATGTATACATATAGCAGGCACGAGTTTTGGCCATAGAGGAATATCTTCTAAAAAGTGTCTAAGCCATTCGGCTTCTTCACCAGCTTTATCTAAAGCAATAAACTCAGATTCCATTGTTGATCGAGCTATACATGTTTGCTTAGAAGATTTCCATGATATGACACCTCCACCAAGAGTAAATACATAGCCACTAGTAGACTTGGATTCATCTGTATCAGATATCCAATTTGCATCACTATATCCTTCAACTACTGGAGGATAATTGCTATAGTACAATGAATACTCTCTAGTTCGTTTTATATATCCTAAAACTCTTAATAATATGCATTTCAATGCTCATTATTAGGATTACTAGTAAAATGACTCAGCTTACTTACAGCATAAGCTATATCTGGCCTTGTGCACTGCATTAAGTATATTAGGCTTTCAATGATCTGAGAATACTCTAATTGTTGCTTCGCATTTCTAGTATTCTTATGAAGAACTATATGGGGCAGAAATGGATTATTAGTTTCTTTAATTCCATGAGAATTAAATCTCTCAATCATTTTATCAACATAATGTGTTTGAGACAAACTAATTCCATTGGAGGTTCTTGAGACTTTCATTCCCAAGATTAAATCTGCTTCACCCATATCTTTCATATCAAAGTTATTGGTAAACATTTTCTTTGTTTTATTTATAACATCAATGTCATGACCAAATATGAGCATGTCATCTACATACAAACAAACAAATACATATGTGTTACCAAATTTCTTTGAGTATACACATTTATCACATTCATTTGTGATAAAACCATTCCTAATCATGACATTGTCAAATTTCTCATGCCATTGTTTAGGAGCTTGCTTCAAGCCATACAAGGACTTAACAAGTTTGTATACCTTGTGCTCTTGTCCTTTTACTTTTAAACCTTCAGGCTGCTCCATGTAAATTTCTTCATTCAAATCACCATTTAAAAATGCAGCTTTTACATCCATTTGATGTATATGCAAATTATACTGAAGCTATGATGGCTATCAAGATTCAAATTGAAGTTATTCTTGTAACAGGAGAGTATGTGTCAAAGAAGTCAAATCCTTCCATTTGACGATATCCTTTTGCAACAAGACGAGCCTTGTATTTGTCCACGGAACCATCCGGTCTTAATTTCTTTTTGAAAATCCATTTGCATCCTATTGGTTTAGAACCTTTTGGAAGATCAACCACTTGCCAAGTGTTGTTACTTAAAATGGATTCAATCTCACTATTTACAGCTTCTTTCCAGAATGTGGATTCAGAGCTGTTCATAGCTTCCTTAAATGATTGAGGCTCATCTTCAATCATAAAATTAGAGATAAAATTTGGACTAAAGGTTTTAGCAATTTTAGCTCTCTTGCTTCTTCTTGGTTCAACATCTTCATTGTTTTCAGAAGTGTTTTCACGTGGTCTCTTAGGAGTATTTTCACAAATATCCTTTTTCATAGGGAACACATCCTCGAAGAATTCAGCGTCACGAGATTCAATTATTGTATTGACATGAATGTCATTTACTTCAGATTTGTGTACTAAGAATGCATGCGCTTTGCTATTCATTGCATATCCAATAAATACACAGTCAACGGTCTTAGGTCCTAACTTTGACCGTTTAGGAGGTGGAACGGCAACCTTTGCGAGACACCCCCACACTTTGAGAAATTTATAAGAAGGCTTTCTTCCTTTCCACAATTCATATGGTATTGAATCAGTTTTCTTGTGTGGAATCCTATTCAACACAAAGTTAGCGGATAACACCGCTTCCCCCCACAAGTTCTGTGGTAAACCCGAACTTTCAAGCATACAGTTAACCATATCCTTGATAGTTTTATTTTTCCTCTCAGCAACACCATTTTACTGCGGAGTATAGGGTGCAGTTGTTTGATGAATAATATCGAATTTGGAACATAGGTTACTAGATTCCGTTGATTCATATTCACCACCCCTATCAGACCTTAATATTTTAATTGACTTTTCAAGTTGATTTTCAACTTCAGTTTTGTAAGTAGTGAAAGCATCCATTGCTTCATCTTTACTACTTAGCAAATAGACATAACAATATCTACTTCGATCGTCAATAAAAGTAATAAAGTATTTCTTACCGCCTCGAGTTGGGACAAATTTTAAATCACATAGATCACTATGGATTAATCCCAACAGTTGGCTAGTCCTTTCAACTGGTTTAAAAGGTTTCTTTGAAAACTTTGCTTCAACACAAACTTCGCATTTGTGACCTTTCATTGAGTCAAGTTTTGGAATAAGTCCTAAACCAACAAGCTTTCTCAAAGAAGCACGATTCACATGTCCTAAACGACAATGCCATAAATTAGAAGACTCGCACAAGTAAATAGAATTGTTAATTTTATTCATCACTTGAGGGTACAAATATGTGGACTTCTTGTCCACTACAGCAGCATTTGCCTTAAATAGGCCATCTAGCAAGTATCCCTTTCCAACATACATACCTCCCTTAGTAAGTACAAATTTATCAGATTCAAAAACAATTTTGAAGCCTTTCTTACTAAGTAAAGAACCAGAAATTAAATTCTTTCTTATGTCGGGTACATGCATCACATCGTTGAGAGTAAGCTCCTTTCCCGATGTGAACTTTAAGATCACCTTCCCAATGCCTTCAATCTTGGAAGTTGCAGAATTTCCCATATAGAGAAAGTCTTCGCGTTCCATCTTCTTGTATTCTGCAAACAAGCTTTTGTCGGCACAAATGTGACGAGTGGCTCCGGTGTCTACCCACCAATCCTTGACGTTTGACACCAAGTTGGCTTCACATACAATCCTGGCAGCAGACAGAGACTTACATCCGAGACACCCGCAGATAGAGTATCTATTTGATCCACGTTTGCTTGGGGAGGCTTCTTCTTCTTGCTTTGACAATCCTTTGCCCGATGACCGCTTTTTCCACAATTGTAGCAGTCCCCTTTGAACTTGAAGCATTTGTTGCTGTCATTACTTGACTTCTTCTTTGAAGAGTCATCATGCTTCCTCTTGTTGTTCTTGGGTCGAGATTCTTCCACCATGTTAGCCTTCGCTTCCATGTTTCGTGCATTGGCCCTGTTTTCTACACTACGATTGTCTTCTTCAATGCGAAGACGAACTAGCAAATCTTCCATTGACATCTCTTTGCACTTGTGCTTGAGATAGTTTTTGAAGTCTCTCCATGAAGAAGGCAACTTCTCAATCATACATGCAACTTGGAAGGACTCACCCAATTGCATCCCTTCGGCTTCAAGGTTATGCAATAGGACTTGCATCTCTTCAACCTGATTCATAACAGGTTTTAGAATCATTCATTTTAAAATCCAAAAATATTGCAACAAAGAACTTCTTTGTTCCAGCATCTTCGGTTTTATATTTCTTGTCGAGAGAATCCCAAAGTCCTTTTGCAGTTTTTATGGAGTAGTACACATTATACAATGTGTTGTCTAGTCCATTCAAGATGTAGTTTCGGCATAGATAATCTGCATGTTTCCATGCATCAATAGCCATTTGTGTAGCCTTGTCTACTACACCTTAAGCCGCTACGGGACATTCTTCCCGTAAGAACTTCACAAGTCCAAGCGTTGTGAGATAAAACAACATTTTCTGTTGCCAACGTTTGAAATCAGCCCCATTGAACTTCTCCGGTTTCTCGTACTGCGAGGCCGGTGGCATCATGAGTTGATTAGCACTTGACGTACTCCCTATTGCATTGGTATTCATTGCAATAGTCTCACTACTAACGGAGTCATTTCCATTAGCCATTTTCTTTTACGAAAACAGAAAATCCAAATAAGAAAAAGATGAAGTAGAGAAGATAAAATTAAAACAAATACATGAAAATATTGTCTTAAGATTTTTGTATGGTATATGTTTAGATATCTTCAATACGAAAATCAGATGAAAGAGATTAAAGCGAGGTATGCCGAAGCAAATCTCCTTAAGACAATATTTCGCCTCCGTAATTGTGCAAACGGATCGATGGCGAATGTCTCCCAAGATACAACGCTTTTTACCAAGAGTTAGTGTGCACTTTAACTAACCTTGACGGGCGAACCAAAATAAGACTTGCTCTTAGTCTTCAAACTTTGACAAAAAGAAGAACAAACTCTTTGAAACGAATCAAGAACACTTTGAATGAGGGAGAGAGAGACTTGGATTCTTGAACAAAGATTTGATAATAACTTGGTTGGATTACTTGATGACTGAATAAAGGAATAGGGGTCTCTTTATATAGGGTAAAATCAAGGCAGAACAGTTGTGATTTTTCCACAAAAGTCACACCCTTTCAAGCTGGCACCTATTCAGACTTTAATCTGAACGGACAGCATCTGCTCGGCCGAGCACCATTGGTGCCTCGCCCGAGCACAGGCAAGTTGATCGGCCGAGCACCTTTGGTGACTCGCCCGAGCAGAGGCCAACAGAGGATGATAGTTTCTGGTCTGTCATGCTCGGCCGAGGCTTATGCCTTGCTCGACCGAGCAGTTCAAAGAATTTGAACAGTCGTGTCTTTTCAATTTTAGACCTTTGACTTTTCAATTCACACCCTAATATTTTCCCAATATTCCAACATTTTTTTCTAAGCAAAAACGTCGGTCTGTAAAAAAAAAATTGGTGGTGCTGGTGCACCACCTGGACACAATGAGATCCGCCCCTGCTCATCCGTCCAATAAAAATATTCTTCTGATTTATAGCATTGAAAATAATACGTGGTGATCGTATTATTGAGAGACTTGACTAATCAACTAGAGACCATCCCGACAAGTCGTGGGTTCATTGTTAGAACATGAATTAATTAATATGTGTTATTTAATTCCATTTGTTATAATCATTTAATAATATTAAAGTATAGACAAAATGTGTAGAATTCCATTAGGTGTAAGTACCATTAAATGATGGGCATAATGGTAACTTCACACCATCATCTTTATGAAAGGGTGTAGTCCCTAAATGAAGTGCCCCTTCTCTTATTATATAAAGGCTATCCATCAGCCATTAAAGACACTAGTTACATATACAATTCAGTCATAAGAATTCTCTTCATTCATCAAGAAGATTATAGTGTGGGCACTATCATTTAGAAGATCTACTCTTCCCTATTTTCTCATTTATTCAAGAACAAGACAAGAACACAATCATGGAATCACAAGGTACACGCTTCCGTATTATTCTTCTTCTTCTTCTCCTTCTCTTCTTAATCTAGTTGTGAGTCGGTTCATGGTTAATGGATCGTTAATGTTCCAACATTCATTGGTTCCAGGTCAAAAGTTAGGAGATCAACCTAATTGCGGGATTAGGGCTGATCAACACGTTCCTTCCAGCATCAATAAATATTTGTTAAATAATGATATTTCATAAAAAATAAACACTTGAGATATCATATTCCACGTACTGCATACACTTAATTATTAGTAAACAAATGAATAATTTGTTTCAAGATTCTAACGTATAGAAATTCAACACTTTTGTGATTGCCAAAAAATGGCGTGCAAGATGATAATTGATGAATGTGACCCCAATTAAACCAACTTGGATGATTGAGCTTTATTACCTTTTCTCTTATAGTCTTATATTTGACCAAAAAAAAAAAAGTGTCATTATTGGAATTGGATTCTGGTATTGCATCAATTTGTTCGGCGTTGAGTAAAATCGTGAGCAGTTGAGCTTGTACGTGTAATGAATTTGATATCATTTTAAAGTTTGAGGTTTCACCTTAAAACCAATTATTTTTAAGGGAGTGACTCAGGATCTTTATATATCATATGCAAGATTTGTCAATTTTTAATGTGAAATAATATCTCTAACAATGTGACCCAAATCCATTGGAATTTAAGTATAATTCTTTTCAGGATTCTTCTTTATTTACAATACTAATTAGTCCAATGATTACTCCATTTTTTAAAATTTTCATGCCTTTGCTTAGCTTTAATTTCACATTTTTGTATGTTTTGCTGGCTGCGACACTCAATATTGTTGCCGAAGGTCACACTAGGGTAGTTTAGATGGGCCACCTATATATATATATATTGTAATCTTGTAATATATATATATATATATATATATATATATATAACAAGATTACAAAATATTATTATTATTTTTTCTTCTACAAAAAAAAAATATTTATAAAACTAATTTTTGATCATGTCATTTATTTTTGAAGTGTTGGGTTAATACAAGTATGTATGAAAAGCATGCATTCTTATACTAAAAGAATTGGTGAGCAATCTTAAGGTTTATTACTCACTCCGTCCCATTTAAAATATGACTTTTGGTTCTGATACGATACGAGGATTAATAAAAAGTGTTAGTGAAATAAGTGTTGTTAATATGAAATGTAAGATAAAAAAGAGAAAGTATAGTAAGATATAATAAGTAAAATATATTATGAGTGTAACAGTAAGAGTAGGTTCCACATAATAAAACATTTTTATTTGGGGCTATTATATTTTGAGTGGGACAAATAAAATAAAAAAAATGTCTTAATTCAAATGGGATGGAGAGAATACTTTTTTTTTCTTTCTAATTGTTAGTTAGAAGATATATCAAATCATCTTTAATATTTTAATATAAAGTAGGGAAAATAAATTAAAAAGCAAAATAAAAGTGATGTATGTGGGCCCAAAGATGGAGATTAAGCCCCTTAATGATGAGAGTTAAGATTGATGAGGGACTAATACGCGTGTCATCTCTAGTGTTGCCACTACCTTTTTTTAATCATTTCAGACTATCCACAGTGGTTTCATCTCACTTCCTCATTTCATCTAACACTTTTTACACTTTTTCTCATCCACCTAATATTTCATCTACCCATTTCATTTACCCCCACTCCAATGGCTAACTTAAATTAAATTTCAACTCCCTCCAACTCATCATTCTATACCCCAATACTTTTTATTATATTTCATTTATATTCTTTATTTTTATGATTAGTAAAATAATAATAATAATAATTATTATTTATAATTAAAAAAATATTTCACACTTAATTAAAAAAATATTGCATCAATTTATAGGTAAAAAAATATAATGATTTTTTTTTTAATAAATGCTAAAATGAAAAAGGATAATTGAGAAATGAGTGTTTTTTTTTGTGTCCAAATCAAATGAAACTTATATCAATTTGTAGGGAAAAAAAAATGATGAATTTTGGTGAAAAAAAATTAAAAAAAAGAATAATTTACTAGGTAATAATTCAGTCCAAATTGAAAACTAAGTGTTTTTTTTTTTGTGTCCAAATCAAATGAAACTTATATCAATTTGTAGGGAAAAAAAAATGATGAATTTTGGTGAAAAAAAATTAAAAAAAAGAATAATTTACTAGGTAATAATTCAGCCCAAATTGAAAACTAAGTGTTTTTTTTTGTGTCCAAATCAAATGAAACTTATATCAATTTGTAGGGAAAAAAAATGATGAATTTTGGTGAAAAAAAAAATTAAAAAAAAATTAATTTACTAGGTAATAATTCAACCCAAATTGAAAACTAAGTGTTTTTTTTTTGTGTCCAAATCAAATGAAACTTATATCAATTTGTAGGGAAAAAAAAATGATGAATTTTGGTGAAAAAAAAAATTAAAAAAAAAAATTAATTTACTAGGTAATAATTCAACCCAAATTGAAAACTAAGTGTTTTTTTTTGTGTCCAAATCAAATGAAACTTATATCAATTTGTAGGAAAAAAAAATAATGAATTTTGGTGAATTTTTCTTTTTATTTTTAAATCATTTATTATGAGATAATTGAGTTTAAATAATTGGGTGAAAAAGTGATAAAGTCAAGACCAATAAGGTCTTGACACGTGTCAACTTAAAAAAAAAAAAAAAAAAAAAAAAAAGGAAAATCAGTGTTTCAACCCGGATGAAAACTTTCATCCCACTAATCCATTTCACTCCATTTCATACCACCATTGGAGGGTTTCATCCGGATGAAATGGATTTCAACTCCCATTTCATCCCTCCACTGTACTTAGTCTCACTACTGTTGCGGTAGGACTGTACAAAAAATTCATGAAATTGAATCGGACCAATAGAACCAAATTAGATCAGTAAAAATTGGACTGAAAAAATAGTATTGGTCTGGTCCTGATTTCAAATTTTTATGAAATCGATTATTTGAACTGGTCCTGATTTTAACTTTCTTACCATTATGTTTCTTTTAGCAAGTTAAGTTTTTTAGTTGGGCTCAAGTGGTTGAACATGAAACTCTTCTTTCCTAATCGTTGATTTTGTTATTGTAATTTGGTTCTTAAATATGCTTGCTTGTAGACAGCCATATACTCCATCCGTCTCGAAATATTGTTCAGCAATTTGATTCTTAAATATGCATGCTTGTAGATTTTGTTATTGTAAAAATTATATTATATTGTAATTTGTATAACCGGTGGAACCGGACGGGAACCGGATCATTAGAACTGGACCGATGGGATCGGTCCTATAATGTAATGGTCTGGTTCTGATCCTAAATTTTTACAGAACTGAGGTATTTGATCCGATCCTGATTTTCTAAAATTTTGACAAAAATCGAATCAATTCGGACCGTGAACACCCCTACATTTCACTATTGATTTATTTCATAGAGCAATATTATTTGGTCAATTGATATATACTCCCCGCGTGTCATTCGCCTTATAATTTTCTCTATTAATATGGGAATTAAAAAATACTAATATAATAAAAGAAGAGAATGAGTGGATGAGATATTGTGAGTATAAAAAGTAAAATATGAAAGATAATGAGTGATAGGAATAGTAAAAGGATTGTTATTGTGATATGACAAGTGAGTCTCATTAAATATAAAAATAATATAAACTTGTCATTTTGAAACCGTTCGTAATATAAATATAAAGGAGCTAACCCCTAAGCCACAAAAACCATGAAGAAGATATTGAACAAGAATAGACAAGATCCAGAGTTGGATCATACTGTCCACTGAACACAGGCCTATTGCATAGCGATAGTATAACTTTGAAGAAGATTTTGAGCCCAAATTAAGAAACATTGTCAGACTATCTCCACATGCTTTTTTCTTGGACAAGACTTTAGATGTAAGAGGAGTTGTCTCAACATGTCCTAAATACACCCTAACAACGGGGCGGACCCCAATGTCAAAATGAACGAGTTAACAAATTATTTTATCAAAAAAAATTTAAAAAATAATTGTTTGTTACATTACTATATACATTGATTTTTTCTTTTTTGCCAAGAAAGGTGACCTGAGCTTGTAAGTGGGAGGTGCACTTAGTAGTTTTGTTTTTTTTTTTTTACATGTCAACATTAATTTTGGGAGGGGGGATCATAGCCTTCCCTTTGGTTGTGCGTGTGTCCGGCCCCTCGGTGCTGGCAGAGGTAAATCGCGAAATATGCCCAAATTAGTCAGGGTGACAACACCCTTTATACTCCCGATCCCAAGGAACCCTCCTCCATAGCATTTACTCCCTCCGTCCCACAAAACATTACCCCTTTACTGTTGAGAACGGAAAATAAGGAATAATGTTATTAAAGTAGGTGTTGTGAGTGGGAGGAGAGAGAATGAGTGGAGAGAATAGTAAATTTGAAAAGTGTTGTGAGTATGACAGTGGGTCATGAATAAAGAAGTATTAAAAAATTTCCTTTTTAGGAAAGTGAGACTTTAAAGTGGGGCCAGCAAAATAGTAAAATGGGTAATGTTTTATGGGACGGAGGAGTACATCAGCATTACATCACCAAATAAATTATTGCTCATTTCACTCCAGTCGAAGCTTCGCGATGATTGCAGGCGGCAATCTTCTTACCAGCTCGGCTGTGCATGGACAGCCAATTGTGAATGTTGTTACTATGAACAATGGGACAAGGAGCTAAATGAGCAGTTAGTTGGTAAGGGAACATATACCAAACAAAAAATTTGATCAGTCAGAGATGCACACGTGGACACTGACACCATGGGTGGATTTGGGGGGATCCAGGTTGGATGGAGATACAAATAAGTAAAACAAATTAAAGTCTGCAATTCTAAATAAGAATAATTTTGGTACAATTTTATTTTATGAATATAACTCTTTTTTTTTTTTTTTGATGGAGAGCATTGGAGATGTCCATATGAAGCCCAACATGTGAGTCATATGGGCTGGCCCACTCCTCGAGTCTGTAGGTCAATGAGCCGCGTAGGGTCTAAGATTTGTCATTGGGCCACGGACCGGTCCATGATCCCTCAAACCCATTAATAAAACTATTTCAAGACCATTTTCATTTATGTTTTTTAAAGGAAAAATAAAGTTGGGCCCGTTTGGCCAAACGGATCTAGCCAAAGCCCAAATTAGATCTAACCCGGGACAAGTCTGAAGCTTATAAAACCTGACCATTTGGGCCGGTCCATGCCCGCCTGGAGATTCTCCTCCTTTTTTTATTTATTTATTTTTTATTTTTATTTTGACCCTTTTTTAAAGAAATATTAAAATTAAAATGTAACTTCGACTCCATTTCGAGTTAAATTCTTATATTATTATGTAACATTTTACGTCTATAATATTTCGAACCCTTAAAAGAAATGCCAGCCCAAACTTTCTCTAAATCAAATCTAACTTCTCCAAAAAATTAACTAAAAATGACACATGAAGACTCACATGCTACCCAAATGAGAGTGAACCAAAAGAAAAAAGAGCATTGAACCAAGCTTTAACAGTCTCCCTTTGTGGATATAAAATAAATAAATAAATAAGGCAAAGTTATATGTGCAACAGAGTATGAAAATACTGATGCTGACCAAATATAGAGATTGGGCTTAGCCCAAGTTTATTAACAAGAAAGCGGCAAAGTGGGCCCAAATTAGAGTGCGACCCAAGAAGAAGAAAAGGATATAGGCGGCGAGGAAGGAAGGCAGAGACGGGGAGTATCCCGCTAATATCATTCAGAAGGGGAGAAGACCAAGACGTCAAATAGCGACATGTGATGAGGAGAGCAAGCGATAAAGAGTAATGGCGAGACATGATGTTAAAGGCGATATAATCGGATAAGGCGAGACATAATGATGAGGCGAGATAGGACAAGAAGTGACTATATCCGGCGAGAGAAGGATTCTTGTTAATGTTGTTCACCAGAGGCGGCATATAAATATCTACCAAGTGGGACCCATTAGACGGTTATGCATTGGGATTGATGATCACGTGATTAGGGTTTACTTTATGAAAGGACCAATGATATGGCGACACGTGGCGGTAGGCATGAAATGTGAGGATGTCATGTGCGAGGCACGAGGATGAAGAGGTATAAATAAGATATGCGAGGCTTCATTGTCAAGGTACGTTGATTCATACGCACGCGGCCACAAACACTCTCAAGTTACATTGATTTTCCCCTTTCACAAGCCAATTCTTATCCTCACGCCGGAGGAGCTTTCGCCGGAGCCGCCCGGCTTAGTTGACGTTTGATTGTGTGCGGGCCGGTCGGAGAAGAAGGAGGCGGAGTTATCGAAGTCGGACTACGTCGGTGAGATTCTTTGTTGAGGAAGGTCCTAGCGACATCGCGGATTCAGATTCTTGGGTGTATTCTCTTCAAGAATCGAAGTGTTATCGGCGGTGGCTCGAGATTGGGAAGCTACGTTACGAGATCGTGAAGGCGGGTTGTGGACGATTCAAGGGGTGTGGAGTTTATTGGTTGAGTTGGCTTGATTAGCAATTTGTAAGCTGAAATTTGTTGTTCTTATTATTGTTGGAGTCGATTGACGTTTTGTAAAATTTGTGGGTTGGAATAGTTGAATATTGTGATATTGTTAATTGGGTTGGAGTAGATTCCTGTTTTTTCTCAAGTATTTGTATGAGCTGTGATTCAAAGTTGTTCGTTAAGAATTGCTTTAATCTGGGTTTGGTTGTAGAGTTTTGAAGTTGGATTTTGTGAGTTTGTTTTAGCTGTGATTTGGGTGTTTTTGGTGGTAAGGTGTAATTGAAATCTTGGTATAAGATTTTTGGAGAGTTGGGGCTCAGAAATATTAACTTCTAAAGAAGAAGTATTTGGTGGAACAAAATCGGAGGTAAGAGTTTCAATATTTTCAGTCGTCGGAGCGACATCAGTTGGCGGGATAACATCTTGAGAAATGGTGGTCTCGATGTTTGGCGAAATAGAAGTGGGCGGAAGATTAGTTTCAGTAGAAGGAGGAGTGGAATCAGTAACAGGATTTGGCGGGATATTTACCTGAGAGGCGGGAGTGACACTGGTTGTTACCGCAGCGACTCTTTTCAGTCGTTTAGCTCGCGCCGCTTGATTGGTTGGTGCGGCTCTTTTTCTCGTTGTGTTACGAGTCTTCTCAAGCAATCTCCTCGGCATCTTTACCATCGCGAGAAATTGGCAAATCAAGATTTCCAGGGAGGGAAGCAAGAGCAAGGCCGCGTGCATTGGCGGTGTTTCCTTCTCTTGTCAGTTTCTGAGTTGGCAGCTTGACGACTTTCCATGGATTTGGCCGGTGATACTGAAATAAAATAGAAGGAAGTTAAGGGTTATGGTATTCCAAGTTATAATTGAAGGGAAGAAAAGATAAGATTAAAGGGAGACATACAAAGAGCGGTATTCATGGCAGTACAGTGGCGAGAACCTTTGCAAGACTGACATTCATGAGCATATTTGTTGTCGGAATGTCGCTCCCATCCATCGAAATAAACGTGGCTTATGGGAACTCGGGGCTGGACTCGGGGTAAGTTGTCAGCCAAACCGACTTGATCTAGCAATTCCCTATTCATGAGAATACCTCTCCAAGAAATGAGAGGTGGGGAGTGTCGGGAAGCGGGAATTTGCGGGTAAGGCGATTAAGGAACGAATGTCGTCAACAAGGCGGTGTCGCGATGGAAGAAGCATCTTTGGATTCTATTTGAGTGTTAATAGGATGAAGGTCGGCGGGGATGAGACCATCCAGCGCGAGAAACAACGAAGAGAGGGTCGTCCATCCAATCGTGAATTTTGGTGGGCAGTGGAGTAAGGACTTTGGGACCCCTATGGTATTGGAGAGAAAGGCGAGTTTCCAATATGTCGTCAGCGAGTTGGTTGGTTTGTTTATACCCAGTGAACAAGGAAAGCATAGCGGTAATGGTGGGTTCCTTTCGCGAAGCGACAAATGGCAATGCAAGTAGTTATTATTCTAATGGCATTTGGGTGAATTTCGGTGATCATGGCTTGGGCTTTATACAAGAATTCGCAAAGGAAAGGATCAAAGGGGATCCTAAGGCCAGCCTTGAGTTGAGAAGGGAAAATGACAATGCCTTCCCGCATTTCTCGCAAGTGGGCAAGGGAAAGGTCTCACGATATTCAGAAATGCAATAGATGGAGCTATCTATGTGATATTCCCTATGCCAATCGGTTATAGGGTTGGGAATTAGGGAGGCTTTATACATTGCATAGGAAGATCCCGCCTCGGCATGAGCGGGATTGGTAAAAGTGTACCTTCTTGAAGGGCGATATTTTGAACCCCGGTAGGAGGGGATTGTTGGTAGCGGCAGCAGCGGGGAGATGTTGTTTGACCGGCCATGTCGCAGGAATCACTTTGGAAGAAGAAGAAGAAAGGATTGATTTATAATGTGTTCTACGTTTGGAAAAGGGATCGGCGACACATTGAGATTCGAGGAGTCGCTTAAAGACGGTTTATACTTATCTTTGATAAATCAGAACCAATTGATTACTAGAAGGGAAAATGTGCGACATAGGGGGTTTGAAAGGGGAAGGAAAAAATGGCCTTGGATTTCAAGGGAGTCAATCGAGAGAAGGATCCACGGTGTTCAACTAAAAACCTAATTAGGCTCGGCCTTGGGCAATCTCGCCCAAGTAGTTCGCGGCGTCACATAAAAGCCGCACGAAACCTGACAGCGACCGTATCTAACTACCTTGGCACAGTATTTAGATCTCGCCATGAAGGACAGTTTGGGGAAAAATTATTTTTATGGAATGAAAGGAAATGCAACTTTAAATAATCGTGTAAAAGGGGGAGACCGAAATGTAAAGGATAAAGAATGCGAAGGGTTTAAGGAAAAGTTACTGAGGAAAAGGATGATCTTGGTCGGAAAAAGATGAAGGGTCAGGGAAAGATGAACAGAGGCAGGAGAGGATGATCGGATTGGGAATTGAAGAAATATTACACCAAATCACTTCGAAAAGGTGTAAATGAGAATGGAATCAAGGTCAAGAAGCAAATGTGGGCAAGAAATCAGAGATTTAGGCAGTGAAAATGAGGAAGAATGGTCGGAATTAGTATGAATGTTCGCCGGAAAAAGGAAAAGGCTCAAGCAAGGTTTAAGTGTTGTGAAAAGAAGAATGAGGGTTATGGTTTAGTATTTATATGAGAGAGGGGCTAAAGAAATGATGGATGTGACGTTTGGGGAAGGTTTTTGAATTTTCCCTCACAACAGACACGATTCCCAAATGACGGCTCATTAAAATGTTAAGGGTTATCAAGAGAAGGACACGTGTATGGACAGGGATCTCCAGTGGTAGCTTCATGAAGAAGATGGCTTATGTCGCTAATTGAATAATCTGTGAACATAAAGTTTTTGGCGAGACCATAAATGAATCTCGCCATAAACTTAGGGGCTTCTGATGCTGACCAAATATAGAGATTGGGCTTAGCCCAAGTTTATTAACAAGAAAGCGGCAAAGTGGGCCCAAATTAGAGTGCGACCCAAGAAGAAGAAAAGGATATAGGCGGCCCAAGGAAGGAAGACGAGACAGGAGTATCCCGCTAATATCATTCAGAAGGGGAGAAGACCAAGACGTCAAATAGCGACATGTGATGAGGAGAGCAAGCGATAAAGAGTAATGGCGAGACATGATGTTAAAGGCGATATAATCGGATAAGGCGAGACATAATGATGAGGCGAGATAGGACAAGAAGTGACTATATCCGGCGAGAGAAGGATTCTTGTTAATGTTGTTCACCAGAGGCGGCATATAAATATCTACCAAGTGGGACCCATTAGACGGTTATGCATTGGGATTGATGATCACGTGATTAGGGTTTACTTTATGAAAGGACCAATGATATGGCGACACGTGGCAGTAGGCATGAAATGTGAGGATGTCATGTGCAAGGCACGAGGATGAAGGGTATAAATAAGATATGCAGGCTTCATTGTCAAGGTACGTTGATTCATACACACACAGCCACAAACACTCTCAAGTTCTGTTGATTTTCCCCTTTCACAAGCCAATTCTTATCCTCACGCCGGAGGGGCTTTCGCCGGAGCCGCCCCCGGCTTAGTTGACGTTTGATTGTGTGCAGGCCAGTCGGAGAAGAAGGAGCCGGAGTTATCGAAGTCGGACTACATCGGTGAAGTTGCTGTTGAGGAAGGTCCTAGCAACATCAAATACTATTATATCTTTTTAAATTTTTGTGATTCTGATGTATAAATTAATTTGTATACTTTATATAAAGAAATTAGGAAATATTTGTAAATCACAATATTTTGGGGGAAACTAGTTTCTCCCTAAATTATAAAAAGTCCTAATTTTTTAAACTGCTCTTATATTCGTCAAATATTTGCAAGTTGAAAAAAATTGGACTTTTTTATAATTTATGGAGAAACTGATTTCTCCCAAAACTTACTCTTTGTAAATATAGAAATAGTTGACTAACGGATAACTTTTGTGTTTAGATATGTTTTATATATTTTAGTTATATTGCTCAAGTAATGGCTCTTGTATTGATAAGGAAAGAAAACCCCTTTTTACAAGTAATAAGAGATTGGACGAGTCCTTGTTGAAGAATGATTGTTCTCCCTATATAAAGAAGCCGCTCATCTCATTGTTGAGACACGGATTCACAAGAGATACGAAACATAGAGAATTCCTTGCATGTTTTCCTTTATTTCTTGAATATCAGATCTTGATAATTCAAGATTGCTTTCGTTTTTTATTGTTCTTAGATTAGAACATCATTTGATCTTTTCGTAAGATAGTTTTCTTTTCATTGTAAGTTGTTTACTTTGCAATCTGTTCTCAAACAAGTTTGTGATTTTATGAAAAGATTTTCAGCAATAAGTTATTGTTGAAGTGTTTATTATTTCGCTTCATTTAATTCTATTCGTGTGAATTTTTGTATTGTCAAAGTTGTTTAAATAATTATGCTAACACTTATTTAAACAATTATATGCACAATTAACCGGACAAGTGTTTAAAGTTATAGATACAATTCTTTCTTTACGTATAAAAAGAAGGTACATAAAGCTCAAAGGCAATAAAGGGGGAGGCACATTTCCACATGTGATGTTTGTGGTAAAGGTAAGCAAGTTAAGCATCGAGAGCCCTCTTACATAACAAAAGAATATCACAAAATTTGTTTCACAACGTGTCATAATTTTATAGGTACTTTTAATTAGAGTGTGGTGTATTCATATACTCCCTCCGTCCCACGTTAGTTGAGACTAACTTTTTGGACACACCAATTAAGGAAAAGTAAGTGAGAGAAAAAGTGAAAGAAAATGTTGTGAGTATGAAGAATTAAATAGGAGAGAGAATGAGTGGGAGGAATAGTTAGGAGAGTGAAAGTTTCGTGTAGCTAGGAAACTTGGATCACGCAATAGGCAAAGGATGTGAGTACAGATGTGTCTCACAACTGTCCACACATCCACAGATAATGCAGCGGAATAAAGTAAATAAAAGTAAATAAAATGCAATAACTCAAGAGTTATATACGCTTACTGATCTGTGTGATCAGCAAACTAGGCTTACGCCCAAAAACCTTTTCACTATAAAAACTTATGTTTCTTACAAAAACAGATAAGTGAAAAACTAAAATATGAAAATACTAAACAAGTTCTAATCACCTTCTATGATATGAACAACTCCCCTTTCCCAAGTAGGACTTATTCAATCAGAAGTAAAACAAGAGAACTTTATGAAAACCTAGATGTGAGTTACGGATGTAAGCTCACAACCTAAAACAACAATGTCGAATGACTATGAAGAACGTGATTTTCTCTCGTAAATTGTGTAACTTCTCTTTGTGCTGAATGCCTTGTATTTATAGAGCACCTTGGAGAAGATCTTCATGCAATCGACCTCTTCCTTTGTGAGATTCCTTTTCCTATATGAAAACATATAACACACTCACAAGGAAATCAAATATTAGTAGGTTAGTCCTAATATAAAACTATGTACATAAATAAAAGATATTTACATAATTACAATCTCTTAATAAAAATAAGATACTTATAAATCTCCATGAAAGTCTCAAAATCTTCTTACCATAATAGAAGACCAAATAAATAAGGAAACATAAATATGTTCCCACAACAACTCACGTTTTCAATCTCCCCCTATTTTGGACTTTCTGGTCAAAACCAAAGATTTATAACAAACATAATATTATGACCACAGAATATAGAAAGAGCATGACTCCCCCTGAATGGATGTGTGTCCAGATGTGTATACACATCCACACATAAAAACTGCAAAACAGAATTAGAACAGAATACTAGCAGTTCATTAAGCAAAAGCAAAAACCATTCAGCCATGTCCTACTTAAAGCTATTACAAACCAACTAAAACAGAAATTTAAAATTGTCTTTAAAAACCATCAATTCAAAAAACTTTTCTCCCCCTAAGTTAAAGTTCCCAGCCCCTCCAACTAGTAGCAGACACAGCAGTGTTCCAAACTTTATCTCCTCCAGCGGCGGCGGCATCGGCACCATCTCCCTTTTTGAGCGAGAAAGTGAAGCATGCCATTTGAGAAGATTAGCCTTAAGAGCTTTAAGGTTGTTGGCATGGGCAGTGGAGGCTTGAGCTTGAGCTTCAGCACTGGCAATTTCAGCATCTAAATCCTTCATCTGAACATCAAATGGGGTTACAGCTGTGGGTTCAAATGTATCCACATCTGGCATAGTAATTTCAGGAGATGTACCCACAGGGAGATCAACATGCCTTTGCTTAGGGTCTAACAGAGTTTTGGATTCCTTAAATAAGGCAAAATTATCAACTCTTTCTTCTCCTTTTTCAGTCTTTACCCCATTGGCAATGAGAATTTGGGATATCAAGGAAGGGTAAGGTAATGACCACTTCTTGGATGGAGACTCACCATAATCACAAATTTTCCTAAAGATAAATTCCCCAAAATTAATGTGCCTCTTAAGTCCCAATCTGTACAGAAGCAAGGCTTGCATTCTAGTAACAGAGGTTTTGTTATTGGAGGGACACAAATTGGCAGCAAGGATGGAGTGGAGAAAACAATAAAGGGAAGATAATGAACCACTACCTAAATCCTTAGGCTTTACGAGCCAGAAGTGACCTTTCCATGTGTGAGAGCAGAAACCAGTTCATCCTCCTCAATAGAAACTATATCATCAAGATTATCACTCAATCCAAGAAAATCATTGATAACTGAAGGTGTAAAGTGAACAAATACTCCTCTAACATAAACACCAGTGGAATGAGAGTAAGTTCTATCAAAATTCTTAGGCAGATTGGCATAAAACTCATAAACCAATTTTGGATAGAAGGGAAGGGGATGGTCCACAGTCAAGAATAATCCTCTTTCCTCAAAAAACTTGTCCATTCCAAGTTTAACAAAAGTTTCCCTATCCCTTTTCATCTCAACAACAAAGGCTTTAGAGGAAATTAACTCAAACCTATCGAAGCCTTTTTGGATGAAACTTTTGGAAAAGGGTTTTGGGGTTAGAGACAAGAGAGAAGATGACATACCCAATTCAGCTTTCTTTCAAGTAGATGTGCGTGCGGATGTGGGCACATCCTTAGCCACATCCTTCACAGGGAATGGAACATTTATTGGTTCAATCTCAGTATTATCAGCATCAGAGGAATCCAATTCCTTGTCTTCTTTCTCCTGATCAAGCTCTTCTCTTCCAAGCTTGAAGTTCTCATCTGAGGCAGTGTCATCACTCTCAGAACTTGAGTCAGATTCATCTTCAAAGGGTTCTAGGTCAGTCTCAGCCACCTTTTTCTTTCCCTTTAAATCTATTAAAATCTTAGCTAAGGGTTCATCATCACTGAAGGAAATAAGGTCCTCAACAGGACTAGAGACCAAGGGAACAGAGGGCTCAGCAACAGGACTAGAAACATTATCCCTAGGGGGTGAAGCAGTATTGGGGATAATGGGATCGGATGAAATTATGGGAGAAGTAGGAGCAATTGGTTCAACAGATTTTGCATGGTGAACAGTATCAACAGGGATTAGAGGTTCAACATGGGGAGCATCAACAGAATCAACAGGGGGTGCAACCTCAGAAGGAGCAACAACTGGAACAGGATCAATAACAGGAATTGACGATTTAGACCTAGTCCTAATAAGAGGAGCCATTACCTCTTCTTCTTCTTCTATTTCTTCAAGAACAATGGCAGTTGAAGGTTTCCCGCCAGGTTTCGTTAGATTCTTAGCTTTGTCAGACTCTGACAGCTTGCGAACCCTACCAGATCGACGAAGATTGCGACGAGGTACCGGCGGTGCAACAGACTTTGGGGCTTTAGCTTGAGACAACTTCCTCTTCTTAGTTGACGATGGTTCTACAGCAATGGCGACATCCGATGGTGGAATCACCGGAGAGGATGGAGCCTTAGGGTTTACCTCAGATGAAACATTCACAGCTTCCAATGAAGGGGATTTGGGAGAAGAAGCTTCCATTGTTGGTTCAGACGAGGGTGATGGAGAAGAGAAATCAGCAAGAAATTTTGAGATTACAGGATTTAGGAGAATGGAGTCCTCTCTTCTTGCTATTGAAATCGGCACAATGTCAAGAACGTCTTCTTCTCTTATATTCGAATGCTCGGCCATTTAACAGAGAGATTTGGGGTTGGTTGAACAGTATAATGAGAAATTAATGCAAAGTGTGTGAATTTGTGTGCAAACGGGAAGGAAGAACAAAGGGTTTTAACAAGGATTATGAGAGAGGAGACGGATGTGAGGTAAAATAAATACTCACAGCTCCCCCTTTCCAAATAGAATTAGGAATCCTTTTCCAAACAGGTAATCACACCTCAAAATCCTTAAGAGTCCTCCAACGACTAGAAAACCTTTGAGGTTACCACACACAAGCACCTTCCAAGAAAATAGGGGATCAAATTTAAATCAAGATTTTGTAAGATTTTTATGAAAACACAAATTGCTTCGGCATATCTTTATTTAAAATAGAATCCCAAAAGAATTTTTCAACCTTTTCAAACAAGGATTGATACACATCTTTTCTTTTCATGAAAGATATTGGAGATCAAAAACCTATATAATCAAAGAGTAAATTAAGAGAGAAAATTAATTAACTAGCATATTTACAAAGCTCCTATATGTCCTAAAATGCAATATGCCTAGCATGATGCAAACACACAAGTGAAGGAAATATTCTCAGTTTATGGATGTGGCATAGGATGTGAGTCACATATTGGGACACATTTAGATCACAAAAAGTCAATGAGCAGTAATCCAATCTGCACAGCCTCTAGGATGCATCCACCAATTTTTTGTTGTGGAATTTTTGCAATGTGAGTAGCTTTCACTTTACTTGATCCCAAAGATAGCCCTTTTTCCCAATGATCTTATCAAGTTTGACTTCAAGTTTTCTTATGAAAATCACTTGATCACAATGGTATGGCTTCATACTAAGGGTGAAGCAGCTGTTTCTCACATATATATATTTTTTTTCTTTTAGCACCCACTGTGAGATACCTAGGAAGGTTATACCAAGTAATCAAAAGATTACATGGACAGGAAATACTCACAATTAAGTGATCAAAAATAATGTCAAAGATGAAGACTCACAAGTGACCACACTGAGAAATTTCGTGCTAATGCATGATATTTTTTGGATTTTTCTTTTTTTTTCAGTTAAACTACACTACAGATGTGTTAGAGGATGTGAGACACATACGGTCTCACAACCTTAGATATCACACAAGCCAAGAGACTTCCTCAAGGAGGAAAATCTCTCCAAATCTAATGCCTTTGTAAATATATCGGCCAATTGAATTTCAGTCCCAACAAATTCCAGACACACAGTTTTTTGCTCTCCAAGATTTCTAATGAAATGATGTCTAATATCAATGTGCTTTGTTCTAGAATGTTGAACAGGATTTTTAGATATGTCCAAGGCACTTTTGTTATCACAAAAAGCAGTCAAAACTTTGCTATTTAATCCATAATCTTTTAGCATTTGATTCATCCAAAGTAATTGTGTGCAGCAACTCCCAAGGGCAACATATTCGGCCTCAGCAGTTGACAAGGACACACAATTTTGCTTCCTACTATACCAAGACACAAGATTATTACCTAGGTAGAAACATCCACCGGTGGTACTCTTTCTATCATCATTTGTTTCGGCCCAATCAGAATCAGTGTATCCAACCAAATTTGTGTTTGTTTCTTTAGAGTAATGCAGACCTAGGTTCACAGTCCCACTCACATATCTAATGATCCTTTTCAATGCTTTAAGATGGGACACTTTAGGGTTGGCTTGGTATCTAGCACAGAGACATACACCGAACATAATGTCGTGTCTACTTGCCGGTGAGGTAAAGTAAACTTCCTATCATGCTTCTATAAAGGGTTTGATCAACACTCTCACCATCAGAATCATGACTTAGCTTTTGGGAAGATCCCATTGGGGTTCTTTGATGTGAAGAGTGTTCAAGCTCAAACTTTTTCACAAGATTCTTGGCATACTTAGACTGTGAAATGAACATGCCATCTTTGAATTGCTTAATCTGTAAGCCTAAGAAAAAGTTCAACTCACCTACCATACTCATCTCAAATGTGGAAGTCATGCTATCCACAAATTCAGCTAGCATTGGATCAGAATTTGATCCAAACACAATGTCATCTACATAGATTTGTGCCACAAGAATCTCTTTCTTGTTTCTCCTCACAAACAAAGTTTTGTCAACCTCACCTCTCTTGAATCCTAGTTGAAGCAAATGGTCAGTCAACCTACCATACCAAGCTCTAGGGGCTTGCTTTAGCCCATACAGAGCTTTCTTCAGTTTATACACATGATTAGGGTATTTGGAGTCCACAAAGCCTTTAGGTTGTTCAACATAGGCTTCCTCATTTAATATCCCATTTAAAAAGGCACTCTTGACATCCATTTGATGAAGAGTAATCTTGAGGTAACAAGCAATGGCTAACAAAAGCCTAATGGACTCAATTCTTGCAACAGGAGCAAATGTCTCCTCAAAGTCAATTCCCTCAATTTGAGTATAACCTTGAGCAACTAACCTAGCTTTATTTCTAGTTATCACACCTTGCTCATCAGTTTTGTTCTTAAAAATTCATTTGGTTCCTATGACATTACCATGTGAGGGTCTAGGAACAAGAGTCCATACCTCATTCTTTTCAAATTGAATTAATTCATCTTGCATAGCCATAATCCAGTCAGCATCTTTCAATGCTTCAGTAACATTCTTAGGTTCAATTTTAGAAACAAAACAACGAAGCTTACCCGAGAGTATCTTTGAGGAGCAACTCCATAAACCAGCCATCTTTCTATAATCAACTTTGTCCTTTTGTCTAGTTCTCACTTGAGCATGCACATCTCCCACAACTTGTGAAGTGGGGTGGTTTTTCTGGATTTTAGAAGGGATATCTTTTGACCTATCCACACACCCATTCACATTACCTTCTGGAGCATCATCCCGATCGAATCGAGGAACCGTCCTCGCCACGGGAGTTTGAGTGGATGTGGGTGCAGATGTGGGTTGAATGTGGAGGGAGATGTGTCCACATCCTTAGTTACATCCTTGTCGGGTTCATCATTTTTAGCAAAGACTGGAAGTTTCTTTTGCTTTTTCGACTGCTTTCTTCATCCTTCCACCCAAAGAAGCAACCCGAAACATCATCCTCGGCAGTCTTGAGGTTAAGATCAAGTGAGTCATCAAATTTAACATTAGCAGATTCCATAATGGTCTTAGTTTTGAGATTGAAAACTCTGTAAGCTCTACTGTTTGTGGAATAGCCCATGAAAATTGCTTTGTCACTCTTTGAATCAAACTTGGACAGGTATTCTCTATCATTGAGAATATAACAAACACAACCAAACACATGAAAATATTTTACAGTTGGTTTCTTCCCAAGGAGGATTTGATATGGGGTGACAGTGCTACCAATCCTTAGAACACCCTATTGCCAATATGGCAAGCGGTGTTTAAAGCTTCGCCCAAAATTTCTTGGACAAGTTCTTTGAACTTAGCATGACCCTAGCCATTTCTTGCAAGGTTCTATTCTTTCTTTCAAAGCAATTCCATTTTGTTGTGGGGTGATTGGTGCGTAAAACTCATGAGTGATTCCCTTAGAATTGCAAAAATTGGTGAACATTTGATTCTCATATTCGGTGCCATGGTCGACCTAATCCTCACAGCCTTAAGACCATAAAGATTTCTAACTCTTTTGTACCAATTCTTGAATTCTCCAATTGTTTCGACTTTTCTCTTAAGAACATTACCCAAGTGTACCTAGAATAATCATCAACATACACAAAGGTATACTTTTTCCTACCAAAGCTTTCTAATTCAATAGGTCCCATTAAATCAGTGTGAATCAGCTCCAAACATCTAGTTGTGGAGCATTGTTGGACCTTTTTATGTGATGCTTTTGTTTGTTTTCCTTTTGACATGAACCACGTACATCGGGGTTCTTGAAGTTCGGTTTAGGGAGGTCTTTAATGGCTTCAAACCTTTGAAGTTCTTCCAGAGTTCTACAGCTAGCATGCCCTAATTTTTGGTGCCACGATTGACATCATTAGTTTTTGAGCTTAGGCAAGAAAGATTGTCACCAAATTGGTAACAATTATCGCCAGATCTAGGACCAAGTAAACACACATTTATTATCTTTATCAAACACTTCACACAAGTGCTTATCAAACTTCACAAATAGGTCATCATCACACGGTTGGTCCGATGCTTATTAGGTTGGCTTTCAAGCCTTCCACATGGTACACATTGTGCAATTTTGGGAGACCCTCGACATCAGGGTTCCTTTCCCAACAATCTTTCCTTGAGCACCTCCACCAAAATATTCTTTCCCTCCATTTATTATTTCATAGTCAAGAAGGATCGCTTGGTTTCCAAATCATGTGCCTAGAGCACCCACTATCAAAATACCAAGAGCCGTGAGACAAGATTCTTGAGGGAAGAGTAGACAACATTGCAGGTGGTAATTGGTTTGACTACCCACTGTTTAACAGTTTTCTTTTGGGTTGCAGAGGTCTCAGATTGATGGATGTGTGTTAGGATGTGCATACATCTTCTCACACATCCGAGGCCGTTTAAAATTACCAGATTTTTTATCGCCTTGAGTTTGTAATGAAGGGCCTAATGTGACCAGGAGCTAGGCAAGAATGGCAAATGTAATGCCTCTTTCTTGGTCTCTTCTCACTCGAATGATTTTTTCTTTAAAAGCTTGTTTTTTCACACTTTTAGAGGTAGAACCCTCATATCCCTCCTTTACAAAATTATTTTCAAAACCTATACCAATTTTGTCACGTTGACCCATGGAAAAGCTTCTTCCATTTTCATTTTACTTTTATTTAACTTAGTAAAAGTATTATCGCCTTTTTCACATTCATTCTTGAATTTTTCAAGGTCAACTTCTCTTTGGTCACAAGAACTTCAAGTCTTGCAATGGTATCCTTTTGAGCATCATTTTCTTTTGAAAGTACAGCTTTTTCATCTTCACAAGCAAACCAATTTATCGACAGAGATTTGTTTACCTTAACAAGTACCTCAATTTTGTCCAATCTTTTCATCCAATCCGTATGCGGCTCCTTGTATGTGGCAAAGAGTTCCTCATAGGGAATGTCTCTTTCTTCATCTTCATCATCTCGAATCTCCTTTATAGAGAAACAGTCACACTAGTCAGATGCGACACCGTATGTGTACACAACCGAGCCCACATCCAAGGGATTTTCAGGAGTATATTCTTCTATATCTCGCAGAAAAAGCATTAAACACGTAATGGCAATTTAAGACAGACATGTTAGCCACTTCTTCTTCCTCATCTTCACCGTCACTAAGGGTAGCAGCTTAAGCTCATTCCCTTCTTTTTAAGTGTATTAGCACACTCATTGGCATAATGACCAAAGCCACGACATGCCCTACATTGGACAGATTCAGTAAGATTTATTTTCAAAACTTGGTTTCTTGAATCCGGTGTCGTTGCTAGGTTTTGGCTTTTCAAATAGCATCGAAGTAGGTCTATTGGGGAATTTGCTTATCCTTCTATTTTTCAAGATAGAACCGAATTTTTTTGAAATAAAAGCAACATCCTCATCTTCAAGATTAGACTTGTCAATTTCGTAGGATAATTCCACAAGCTCTTTTGGTAGAGCAAAGAAGCACTTTTAAGGGCAAGACTCGTGTGTTTTGTTTTTCTTCCGAGCCTCAAGGTTAAGCTCAAACACGGTCAAGATTCCTATGATGGTGTCAAGACCTACAAAGATTTGTGTCCTTTGTTTCTTCAATCAGACTACTTTAATGTTGAACCTCTCGTGCAAGGTCCTTAGAATCTTACTAACAAGTCTTGCATTGGAGATAGATTCTCCTAGACTTGTGCATTCATTTGAAATCTCATGAATCTTAGCAAAGATATGACACAATATCCTCGCTTTCTTCCATTCGAAGTAACTCAAACCTATCCATTAAAATTCTAAGCCCGGTAGCCTTCACACTTGGTGCTCCCTCACATTGAGTTTGCAAAATATCCCAAGCGAGTTTTGGCTATACTTTCATTTGTTATAAGCTTGTACATATTCCCGAAACATGGCCGGAAATAGCACCCATGGCTTTTGAATTGTAATTTGCAGCTTGTATTTCATCAAGAGTCCATTGTTCTTCAGGTTTTCTTTCAAAGAAGGACTCACCAACACCGAAGATGGCTTTTTCTCCACAAGTAGGAGGTTGCCATGCAACAAGAATGCACATCCAAGCTCTTTCATCAATACTTTTGATGTAATTTCGCATCTTAGACTTCCAAAGAGAATAATTTGTGCCATCCAAGACAGGAGGCCTATTTTGGTGATTTTGGCATTCCATAATGACTACACTTTACGGATCAACACTCGGTAATATTTCGAGAGTTGGCTCGATACCAATTGAAAGTTTCGTGTAGCTAGGAAACTTGGATCACGCAATAGGCAAAGGATGTGAGTACAGATGTGTCTCACAACCGTCCACACATCCACGTATAATGCAATGGAATAAAGTAAATAAAAGTAAATAAAATGCAATAACTCAAGAGTTATATACGCCATCGATCCGTGTGATCGGCAAACTAGGCTTACGCCCAAAACCTTTTCACTATAAAAACTTATGTTTCTTAAAAAAACAGATAAGTGAAAAACTAAAATATGAAAATACTAAACAAGTTCTAATCACCTTCTATGATATGAACAACTCCCCTTTCCCAAGTAGGACTTATTCAATCAGAAGTAAAACAAGAGAACTTTATGAAAACCTAGATGTGAGTTACGGATGTAAGCTCACAACCTAAAACAACAATGTCGAATGACTATGAAGAACGTGATTTTCTCTCGTAAATTGTGTAACTTCTCTTTGTGCTGAATGCCTTGTATTTATAGAGCACCTTGGAGAAGATCTTCATGCAATCGACCTCTTCCTTTGTGAGATTCCTTTTCCTATATGAAAACATATAACACACTCACAAGGAAATCAAATATTAGTAGGTTAGTCCTAATATAAAACTATGTACATAAATAAAAGATATTTACATAATTACAATCTCTTAATAAAAATAAGATACTTATAAATCTCCATGAAAGTCTCAAAATCTTCTTACCATAATAGAAGACCAAATAAATAAGGAAACATAAATATGTTCCCACAACAACTCACGTTTTCAGAGAGAGAATGTTGTGAGTGTAAAAGTGAAATAGGAGAGAGAATGAATGGGGTAAATAGTGAAGATTCCTTTGCCATTTTGGGCAGTCTCAACTAACGTGGGACGGCCCAAAAGGGAAAGAAGTCTCAACTAACGTGGGACGGAGGGAGTATATATATACTAACCTCCGTCCCACCGTAGTGTAGACTTTTGGTCAAATTGATCAAACTTTGACCAATAATTTTAGCACAAAATAATTATCCTAACGAAAATCTAAAAATGGTTATTGTATCACAATTAAGATTATTTTCGATTTCAAGTTTTAGATTTTCATTAGGATAATTATTTTGGGCTAAAATTATTGGTCAAAGTTTGGTCAATTTGACCAAAAGTCTACACTACGGTGGGACGGAGGGAGTATATATATGACCAATAAAATATCGTTATCTTATTTTGTATTCTCTTCGTTCCTAAAAGATTGTTCTGTTGTACATTTTGCAAAATTATTAAGGATGAGTTTCAGCTTCTTATACCTTAGTAGATTTGCACTAACATTCATGTCTAAGTTTAGAAATGGGACATACTTTTTGTGACAAGTCAAAATGACAAATGGAACAATCTTTCAGGGACGGAGGGAGTATTTATCTTTTTATAAACTTTTTGTATACCTCTCGCACCACTCTTGTGATAGTGCAGAGCTGGGATATAAGATAAACGGTGTCAAATTATTTAGTGGAGTATAAATATTCTAATAAAAACAGGAGAAAAATGATAAAATTTAGAATTATAGTAGTGAAATATCAACCTTATTAAATTTAAAAGGAATAAATCTGACAATTTTTTTTCAAAATAAAGAGGCACTTGCATCCCTTACTCTTCATGTACCTTGGCCACTGGTTTAATAACCGTGGACCAATCATTTATTTTATGAAAATTGTTATTCACTTTCGCAACCCTACTTAATATTCCCGTTTAACAATTATTTACGAAAAGTAATATTGATTGAAGCGATCATATTAACCCTTAGCATTATTATGCCTAAATAAGATTAGAATGTCGCTGAATTCTCCGATTATTCTTTTTAGGCTAATTGGAGTATGAGTATCTATTAGAATTGGGTCCTCATCCCCTTAAAAAGCCTTGTTAAGGGGTGAGGTTTAGTCAATCTATATAATTGATTAATTTTATTCTTCAAGTTGATGTGGGATACATGAAACTTTAACATGCCCCCTCACTTGTAGGCCGGTAATTTGGCTTTACAAGTGGACTATTTATACGCCGGCATAATCAATTTAAACCCAACACGGACACCCAACCCAACTTCAACTTGGGCCGGCTCTGATACCATATTAGAATTGGGTCCTCATTCCCTTAAAAGGCCTTGTTAAGGGGTGAGGTTTAGCCAATCTATATAATTGATTAATTTTATTCTCCAAGTTGATGTGGGATACATGAGACTTTAACAGTATCCTTATGGCACTTGATCGGAAAAATTGAAGATTATAATGCTTTAAACTTATTCCTGATTGCTGTACTATTGGAGCTTTAAAATGATCCATCCTTGCCGCACTATTCGAACTTTGAGATGCTCCATCCTTGTCGCTCTTAGGGTCGCCGATGAGTGAAGCTTGCGGCATTCGGTTGGAAGTGTACAAACAATTTATCTTGTTTGGTTACTGTCAACCGAACAAAATTACAATGTCCGGTCAAAATTCATTGAACAATGAGTAATATTTCGGCCACCGATAACCAAACATGATAATATTGTTTGATCGATTTTGATTGAACAAACAAAAAACCCTTGATTTTTCTTATAGTTCTTTCGTCCCCGATTGCATGTATGATGAGTAAAGAAAAGATATAATATGGCGAGGGGATATGACCGTGATTTGGAGAAGGCATTTATTTTCTAGTTTATTGAAGGATGAAGGAAGAGTTGGCCGGAAAATATGAATAGTTGATCAGAGAAGATGAAATTGGTCGAATACGATGAAGAATTGATCGCAGAAGATGGAGATTGGCCGGATAAGATAAAGATTGGGTGTAAGGGTGTGTTTTGTTAAATTTAGTTGGATGATTATTTAAGAATTTTAAAAGTTAAAAAAGAATAATGGTGGTGTATATAATATTTAATGTTTAATTTTTTAGGTAAACTTAATAGTTAGGTGGTATTTAGTAATATTTATGGGGTGAATAACAATTCTCTTATTTTACAATTTCATACCTGCGGATGAGCGGAAGGGCAAGTTGCATATTGCTAACCTAAGTTCGTTTCAAGTTCACAATCCCCAATTCAAAAGTTCAATTTTGCAAATCAGTCATCTAAGTTTGTCAATTTGTTGCAATGGGTTGTAAAAATTAACTTTTCATTAAATTTTTGATGGGATGGTATATATGTGCCTTGCACATGATTTTTTAAAGGGCAATATATCATTTTACGAAGGTTGTGCAAGGCACGTGTGTAGCTGTTTGAACAGGTCGTTGTTTCCTCTTCTCCTCCTCCATTAATACCGTCAACAACCCTTGTCCTCTATTAATGTCTAAATTTACTACCTCAATTAATACCCATTTTTCTTTCTATGTCCTTCTGAAATAGGCGACATCAACCTTGTTTGCTCCCTTCATCCTTTAATTCCACAAAAAGCTTATTCTTATCTCCTCCTCAAT
This sequence comes from Adenophora triphylla var. japonica, assembly GCA_022495995.1. Classification (NCBI taxonomy): domain Eukaryota; kingdom Viridiplantae; phylum Streptophyta; class Magnoliopsida; order Asterales; family Campanulaceae; genus Adenophora; species Adenophora triphylla. The sequence goes on along the minus strand of JAFEMH010003907.1, from coordinate 151,783 downwards.
GTATTGCCAATGTAGACTCATTGCAAGAGAACAGACCTCTTGGATCGATACCAATCCTGTTAGGAGGTTTGTTAAATGTCCAAATAATGGGGTTAGAATTATTCAAAAATTGTGCTTAATTTAGGTAACCATTAATTTTCAAAATTTCAAAATTGATTAAATCAATCAACTTTTAATTAAGAGGGAATTTTTATTTTAAATTGCAAATTAACTTTAACTAATAATATTACAATAATGCCCTTAATCAAGTCTTACTTGGAATAAAAATGAGTTGGAAATTGTTGTTTACGTGACCTTTGACGTGGCCTTTTCTGGAGCCTCTAAATAGTTTTGCTATATATATTATATATGATTGGTGTTAAAGGGAGTGACTCAGGATTTTTATATGTTATACAAGGTTTGTTAATTTTCGATTTGGGATAATATCTCTAACACGCCTCTCACGTGTAGCGGGCTTTGTCAAAACTTACAACGTGAACTTATTAATCGGGTAGCGTGTAATAACATCGTAGGTCGTTGGACCTACATGTGTAATGGACCTACTCTGATACTATATAAGACTAAAGAAATAGATGAACAATAAGAATGAAATAAAAATGACTAAGAGAAGCTTGGCTGATGGAATAATTTTCCTCAGACTCAACGTGTAATATACCTGCTCTGATATCATCATAAATTCTGAGATTTCATCTTAAAATCAATTGGTGTTAACGGGAGTGACTCAGTATCTTTATATATTATAGACAAGGTTTGTCAATTTTCAATGTGACTCAACCTGAAAATATTCAACATAAGATTCTTAATATTCTTAGTAATAAAAATATTATACACATTTTGTGCCAAAGTAAGTAAGGTTTCTATTTCGTCCTTTTTTACGTTCATCCTAGAGTAAAGTTTTAAAATGAAAAATAATGACAATTTTTGCCCTTATCATGCTTATAATTACAAAAAACCACAACATAACGTACATACTTCGTATTTCAATTAACTTGAATCATAAATAGTGTTTTTGATAATTAAGTTTTCAAGCCACTCAATCTGTTTGTCCACTTTTTTCTTAATATGCGTGCAATATGACTGCAACATTCTTATTCCAAAATGAAAGAAGTATCACTTAAAATATTAAACTATACAAATTATACCAAAATTTAATTTACACTTTAATGGATGCATATAGTAGAGATAAATTTTGTATCACATAAACAAATATAGATTTAGAATCACCTCACAAAATATGATTCACAAAACATAAAAATGTTACTTATTCATGAATTGAGGTTTTTTTAACGTGATTATTGTAAGAGAACATTATCCCACACCGGGAATAAACAAGACTTGTCTCTAACATATAATGATCATGGGCTACTCCCCTTAGTATCAATTGGTTTTAAGGTGGAACCTCAAACTTTATCATGGTATCAGAGCTGGTCCATTACACGTGCAGACCCAACGACCCACGATGAACACTCCGCGCCACCCACCATCCAGTCCACGTTGTAAGCCTTTGGCAAAGCCCGACTACACGTGAGGAGGTGTGTAAGAGAACATTATCCTACACCGGGAATAAACAAGACTTGTCTCTAACATATAAGGATCCTCAGACTTTATCAATTATATCTTTTAGTAGTATATAAAAATCTAAATGCCTAGCGTACATTGTTTAATATAATAATATTTATATCCCAAAATGAATGACCAAAATATTTTAAATTTATCGTTACTCAAGAAAAAAATTAGAAAAATAATTTAGTTTTTCGTTTTGGGGCGGAGTATACTTTTTCTAAAAAGAGACCTTGACAACGATGTAATGCTTAGGATCATATTTGATCAGTTTCATAAAAAAAAAAAAAAACATGTTTGATCAACACACAAAAAAAAAGAATCAAGATAATTACCTAAGTTAAAAATCACAACAAAAAATATTCTTAAAAACTATAATTGAGATGATCAAATTAAATAATACTAAGAGAATGATTGAATCGATTTAAATCTGTCCGTGGAGGTTTAGGTTTCAATGGCCATAATGCGGAGAATGAAAAATTAATAATAATTTCAAAAATCATATAAAGATAATTATATATAAATAAAATTAAGATAAAAAATCAAATGAATTTATTATAAAGGTCAATATGTTACATTCATACTCAAAATAATTATTCACTTACTATTATGCATCACTTTTCTCTCTATTCTCCAACTATCTACACTTAAAATACATCTCATTTTTTCTATTATTTTCTTAATTCTTATATCCATCTATATAACATATGAAGAACTCAAAATATAATATGCATTATTTCGTCTCAAATTTTACATAATCTAGAGTACTTATATTTGTACTCAAAATATATGAGTCCTAATTCTAATAGGATTTTAACAAATCTTTATTATTCTAATAGTAAATATAATTTTAATTGAAAATACTCATAAACTAAGGTAACTTTCATAAGTTGGCTCAATACCAACTTATGTAACTAAATATTTTATTTTATTAAGAATATCTCTCAATATTCTAACACCCTCCCTCAAGTTGTAACATCTAAAACATAGATTTCCAACTTGTCAAAAAGAAATCAAAAATTAATAATAATAATAATAATAATAATAATAATAATAATAATAATAATAATAATAATAATAATAATAATAATAATAATAATAATAATAATAATAATAATAATAATAATAATAATAATAATAATAATAACTAAAATAATCTGCAACAGCAAAATTTGATGTTCTAACTTATGTTGTCCCGTATGTTATGATATTTGAAGAGACATCCGCATAAATTCTTCTTTTTTATCAATATTTTGCACAACTTGTGCGTGCATAAGTTTTATTTTTCTTCAATTTTCGTTTTCATAGTTAACGACATTTAGTCGTCGTTTTTAGAGTAAACGACACTTAATCATCGTTTTTAGAGTGAACTACACTTAATCACCGTTTTTAAAGTGTGCGACACTTTATTATTTAGAATATGCAAGTGATGTTAATATGAATCGTTTTTATAATGAGCGACATTTAATCATCATTTTTATAGTGAACGACAATCAATCATCGTTTTTGAGTAGTCTACCACTAATTTATATTTCTAGAGAGGGTTACCACTAATCACGTTTTTATAGTGCACTGCCACTAATCACGTTTTTATAGTGGGCTACCACTAAACACATTTAAGATTGTCTGTATCAATGCATTTTTCGTGCATATTACATATCGCGAATACTCTATATTATATCAGACTAATTTTATAAGGCATGCACTAACTAGTTGATCACCACGAAATCACATAACCATATTTTATTTTTATTTTAATCAAGTATAGTTTCAGGATTGAAATCAGCTCTGATACCATGGTAAAATATGAAGAACTCAAAATATATTATTTATTATTTCGTCTCAAAGTTTACATAATCCAGGGGCGGATCCAGGGGGGGGCAGGCGGGGGCACTCGCCCCCCCCCAGCGGCGGAAATGCAGTGGAATTTTTTTTTTTTTGCCCCCACCATATTTTTGTTATATATGTATATATATAATTAACTTCAAGATTAACATCAGTGAGTGGTGTGGTTCAGTGGTAGAAGGGGTGAAGTTAAAGCCTTTGGTGTTTCCTTTCAAATCCATGTTCGAACCCTGTTACCTACATTTTCAATTAATTTTATTTGTCTTCCATCTTTGCTATTCTTTCTCTTAATTTCCTCACATTTTTTCAATCTTAATTAATTCGTTAGGCTTTTCCCATTTTTTTTGTTTTTGGTCTTTCTTCCTATTATCCCAAGTTTAATTAGCAAATTTGAATTTCTTTTTTGTACGAGTAATATATTTTAATAAATTGTTTGCGTTAAATACTTCAACATTATTTCAATTGTTCTTTGAATTATTTACTTTTATCATTTTTGTTAACTAAAATACATTGTATTTCATGGATCCGACCCATTTTTTACTTGTCCGACCCGAAAAATTTTTTCGGGGGCGCTGCCCCCGAACCCCCGTGTAATCTTGCCCCCCCCCTCGACCAATTCCTGGCTCCGCCCCTGACATAATCTAGATGACTTATATTTATATTCAAAACATATGAGTCCTTATTCTAATAGAATTTTAACAAATCTCTCCTTATTCTAATAGTAAATATAATTCTAATTATAAATACTCATAAACTAAGGTAACTTTTTTAACTTGGCTCAATACCAACTTATTTAACTAAATACTTTATTTTTTAGAGAATGTCTCTCAATATTCTAATACCAATTCATTTATACACATTATAGTGGGACGAGGACGAAGAAAAATATACTTATGACCATAATATCAAATAACATAAGAAAAATAAATAAGCGCATGGACATTTTGAGCCACTGTACTTTGTTCAAACATTGGTTTTAACCATTTATGTAAAAAAAAAAAAAAAGCAATTTGATCATTGTACTTTAGATAAACATTCACCATCTCTATAAGTACGAATATTTAGGGCATATTATTAACAATTTTAACTATCTTAATTTTATTTTTTTAGAATTATTAAAAGCATATCTAAAATATAATAATTAAAACTGCTAAAAAATATATGAGTGATTAAAATCAAAATTTTATAAAAGTACAATGATTCATACTAATGTCAATAGGCATATACTCCCTTCGTTCCTCCCGAAACTTCACCTTTTATCTAAATGGGTGTCTCGGTAGAAGCTTCATCATTCCTAAAATGGAAAAGGTTTATTAATATTCTATTATACATACCCCACTTCTCATACTCACATTCATAAATTGTGGGGGCTCACTTGTCATATCCACTAACTTTTCTCCCTCACATATTTAAATTGTGGGTCCCACTTGTCATACCTACTCACTTATTCTCTCTCACAACCATTTTTCACTCAACACTTTCTTTAAATTTTGTGTCACTCTCAAAATAGTTAGTGAAGCTTGGATCGAGATGGAGGGAGTATATGACAAGTGGCAACGTGCGGAAGGAAGGAAGGAAGAAAAAATAGACAGAAACTAGAAAGGAAGCAGGAGGAAGGAAATAACTCTGATAGTTATAGATAGAGACTTTAGCTTTGTGTTTAAAAAAAATTACAAAGTTGGTTGATATCATAATCAACAAAATAATTGTTTATTTTCATGAGCATTAATAAAAAATATTTAAATAGTAGAATTATGTGAAATTATTGTATCTGTTATATTATATTAATCACTAATTAGGAGTATTTTTTAAAATTAGACTTTTCAAGTCTACGCCTTAAGGGTTGACTTGCCTTGTAGTAAACGTATTAATGGACCCCTATAGTAGTTTCGAAAAATACATAACATAATTGCCAAAATCGATAAGATGATATCAATGTAAGTTCAAATCATGATGCCATACTTTACAAGGTCATCCTAGCAACTTCATTATAGAATTGCCATTCATTAATAATAATAATAAAAAAAAAAAAACAATAACAACAACAACAATAAACAATAGATTGGCACTTACTCCCTCTGTACCGTTTGAAAAGGCACAAATTTTCTTTTTGGGTGTCCCATTTAAAAAAGCACTTTCCCAAAAAGGAAAGTTTTTATTACTATTTCACCCACTCATTCTCTCTCCTACTTTACTTTTACACTCACAACATTCTCTCTCCTCACTATTCCTTCCACTCATTCTCTCTCCTATTTAATTTTTCATACTCACAACATTTAAACTTTTTCTCTTTCCTACATCATTTTCCTTAATTTGCGTGCAAAATTGGTTTTGTGCCTCTTCGGACGGGGCGGAGGGAGTATTTTAAAATGGCCTAACACATTTTTGAACCACTTAATTTGTTCTGCTTTAGCTTCGCTTTTATTCACTTTTGTACTTTTGTAAAAGTTTTAACCCACCTTTTATGGATGGTTCTTGTTGGAACAAAAACGATCCATCAAACCATGAACCGACTCATAACTAGAAGAGGAGAAGAAGAAGAAGAAGAAGACGAAGACGGAAGCGTATACCTTGAGATTCCATAATTGTTCTTGTTCTTGTTCTTGATGAAGATATGAAGATAGTCTTTGATTTAGGAAGAGTAGATCTTCTAAATGATGAGTGCCTTTTTAGTCTCTTTGTTCTTCAAGTACTTAGGAAGAATTTTGACTGAATGAGAATGAAAAATAACTAGTGATTCATAGGCTTGATGGATAGGCCTTTATATAGGAATCCAAGGGGCACTTCATTTAGGGACTACACCTATTGATATATAAGATATTACCATTATGCCCATCATTTAATGGTATACTTATATTATGGAATTCTACATATTATTTAGAGTTCTATACTTTATACCATATATTATAATATTGATCATTATATTATTAAGTATTTATATGTTACATTAATCCATGTTCTTACAATCTCCCACTTGGATTATTATAACATATACCTTCACTTAATAAATTTCTTCAATCATATTTATAACACAAATGACAACCCTTATGTGCACTTTGTTGTCATTCGAAAACAATCCCGTCCATTAGTCATATAAGTATAAGGACTAAAGGGGCATTCGTTGTAATTGATTCGCAACTAAACCCACATTAATCACATATATATATCCAACTAAATGACATAGATAAAGTATAGATATGTAGCATGGAAAATTAATGAATATATATGAAGAATGCATATATATATATTCTTCAACTAGTCCTACTTTAACCAAATGAGATCAATTTAAATGAAAACAACACAAGGAAATAGAAACATTTAAAACTCCCACTGATTTAGGCATTATCAAAAGTCATTACACCCATATGAGCAACATGCTCGTGAAATACTAAAGGAGATAACGCCTTAGTAAATGGATCCGCTAACATGGAGTTTGTACCAATAAGTTCTATTTCTATTTGTTCATTTTGTACTCTTTCTCTCACAACAAGAAACTTAATATATATATGCTTAGATTTAGATGAACTCTTGTTGTTGTTGGAGTACAATACCGCGGCCCGATTGTCACAATATAACTTAAGTGGTCTTTCAACACCTTTGACAATTCGCAGTCCTTCAATGAATTTACGCAGCCATATAGCTTGATTGGATGCCTCATAGCAAGCAACAAATTCGGCTTCCATGGTGGAAGTAGTAACTAATGTTTGCTTGGCACTTCTCCAAGATATCGCTCCACCGGCCAAAGTGAAGACATAACCCGATGTCGATTTGCGACTATCTTGGCATCCAAAGAAAGTCCGAATCGGAAAAACCAATGATCTCAAGATGATCCGACTTTGTATATGTAAGCATGTAGTTCTTCGTGTTTTGTAAGTATCTCATCACTCTTTTGGCCGCGACCCAATGTTCTCTTCCCCGATTGCTTTGATATCGCCCAAGCATGCCAACAATAAAGGCAAGATGCGGGCGAGTACAGACTTGAGCATACATTAGGCTTCCTACCGCCGATGCGTAAGGGATATTTTACATATACTTGGATTCAAGATTATTTTAGGACATTGATTTAGATCGAACTTATCTCCCTTAGAGACCGGGGTGTCATGTGGTTTACAATTTTCCCTGATAAACCTTTGTAATAACTTCTCTAGATAGCTCTTTTGTGATAATCCTAACATACCTCGTGAGCGATCACGATGTATTTGGATTCCTAATACAAAAGAAGCTTCTCCAAGATCTTTCATCTCAAATTTGTTTGAGAGAAATTTCTTGGTTTCCTTAAGAAAGGTCCTTATCATTACTAGCAAGTAAAATGTCATCCACATATAAGACCAAAAATATAAATCTACTCCCATTGAACTTATGGTACACACAATCTTCACCAAGATTCATTTCAAAACCGAATGAAAGAATAACTTGGTTAAATTTTAAGTACCATTGACGAGAACTTGCTTAAGCCCATAAATGGATTTCTTGAGTTTACAAACTAGTTGACTAGTTTGATCCGAATCGATCACTATTTTACGGTTTCTTCATGTAGATAGTTTCCTCAATGTCACCATTGAGAAAAGCCGTCTTTACAGCCATTTGATGAAGCTCGAGGTCAAAATGTGCCACTAAAGCCATAATGATTCTAAAGGCATTTTTAGAGGATACCGGTGAAAATATTTCTTTGTAATCAATGCCTTAACTTTTGAGTAAATCCTTTAGCGACAAGACGCGCCTTATGTCTTTCCACATTACCTTTTGAATCCCTTTTGGTCTTAAAGATCCATTTACATCCGATGAGTTTCACATTCTTAGGTAATGAGACAAGATCCCAAACGTCATTATCATTCATGGATTTTAACTCTTCATTTATGGCATCAATCCATTTATGAGAATTTGGACCACTAATGGCTTCATGGAAGGTGATTGGCTCATCTCCCACTAAACCTAACGGTTCCTCATTCTCGGCAAGATACACATCATAATAATCCGGTATAGCACTCCTTCTTGCTCTATTAGATCTTCTTAAGAGCACTTAGGTTCTTCTTGATTTTGAGGGTGTTGAATTTCCTCATCAACATTTTCATGTTGTTCATTAATAGGAGAATTAACGTCATTTTGAATTATATGTTCTTGTCGAATTTCGTGCACAACCGCTTGATTTTCGATAGGAACTATAGGAAGAGGTATAGAAACGAATTCCTCTTCCATTTCTTCAAATTCAAAATTACTATTCAAATTTTCCCCTCTAAATTCAACATCCTCAAAGAACCTAGCATTTTCCGTCTCAAAAAGGTTCTAGTTTTAGGGTCATAGAATTTATATCCCCTAGATCTTTGAGAATACTCCTACAAAATAACTACTAACCTGTCTTAGCGTCCAACTTTCCTTCGTTAGGTTTATAAGGCCTAGCTTTTCTACTGGACTGACCCCAAACATGAAGATGATTTAGGACGATTTCTTTCCGGTCCATAATTCATAAGGGGTTTTGTTAGTAGCTTTTGAAGGAGCTCTATTAAGTAGGTAGGTTGCGGTTTTCAAAGCATCACCCCATAATGAGTGAGGTAAAGAAGTACAAGAAACCATACTTCTTACCATATCCTTAAGGGTTCTATTACGTCTCTCGGCTACACCATTCATGCTAGGTGTCCCCGGCATGGTGTAGTGAGGGACAATCCCACACTCTTCCAAATAGCGAGCAAAAGGACCCGGACATTGTTCTCCCGAACCGTCATTCCTACCGTAGTATTCACCACCACGATCGGATCTAACGTTCTTAATAGTCTTTTCAAGTTGATTTTCAACTTCGGCTTTAAAAGACTTGAAAACGTCCAATGATTGAGACTTTTCATGAAGTAAATAAATGTATCCATAACGAGAGAAGTCATCTATGAACGTAATAAAATATGTTTGTCCGTTCCATGAAGGGGTAGGGAACGGTCCACATATGTCCGTATGAATTAGTTCTAAGACTTTTGTAGCTCTCAAGGATTCATTTTTGTTTGTACTATTCGTGAATTTTCCTTTAAGGCATTCAATACAAAAGTTATTTTCCGGAGTATCAAGCTTATGTAATATTCCCTCGGACACAAGCTTGTCAATTCTCCTTTTGGAGATATGACCCAAACGCCTATGCCACAAAGTATAAGAGTTTTTACTTGAAAACTTTCGTTTTGTGCCTCGAGAGTTAGTTTCATTATTTTGGGACTCATTTAATGAATTGATCTGTGTCAAGTAAATATAGATTATCAATGTAAGATAAAGAACTAGTACCAAAAGCTTTGAATCAAAATATAAATTGCATTTATTATTACCGAAGATACGGGAATAACCTTCCCGATCTAATGTAGTGACGGAAATTAAATTCCGTCTAAAGGATGGAATAATAAATACATTATTCAAAACTAAATAATATCCGGTACTAAGAGATAATCTAAAAGTCCCTATGCCCTCCACCTCTACCGGCTTTCCAGCTCCCATGTAGATGAATCTTTCACCTTTATTGGGCGTTCGGTAGTTCGGGCAACCTGCATACATGAACTTATGTGAGTAGTTGCACCGTGAGTCTAACCACCATGTATACGAAGGAATTGAAACTAAATTAGCTTCGGTACAAACAAAGCTAAATGACATACCTTTCTTAATTCGCCATTGGCGATACTTAGGGCAGTCGGGCTTCATGTGAGTGGGGTCCTTGCAAAAGAAGCACTTTTTCACCTTTTGATCATTTGATGATCCCTTAGGCTTCTTTGATGCAACCGCAATCTCCTTACCTTTTCTCTTTATCCCACGAGAAGAGGTAGATGCATAATGAGCACTTTCGGGTTTAGATTGTTTCAATCTATCCTCTTCCTCTCGTCACATGTGAAATCAATTCATTGATATTCCACTTGTCCTTTTGACGCTTATAGGTCGTTTCAAAATGACCGAATTGATGAGGAAGAGAAATTAAAGCCAAATGCACAAGCAAGTCTTCCGAAAGGTCTAACTTGAGTGCCTTTAATTTAGAAGATAGATGAAACATTTCCATTATATATTCCCTTATGCTTCCTAAGTGTCTCTTATACCTCATGGAAACAAGCTTCCTTAAGGTAGCACTTGTTTCCGATTTATCGCTTTTTGCAAAGCGTTCCTCTAGTGAGCATCCAAAAAGCCTTTAGCTCCATTATCCTCGGAGACATTGTTCAAAAATGTCTCAGGACCGCATTCTTTATAATGCTTAGGGCGACGCGATTAGAACGCTTCCACCTCTCCGAACTCAAGCGGTCTTCCGCGAGTGCTTTTATCGGTTAGAGGGCAGGAGCTTGTTCTCTTAATGCGAGGTCAAGGTCCAAACAAACTCCTAAGACCATAATAATCTTGTTTTTCCAAGTTTTAAAGTTTGTCCCAGGTTAGCAAAGGAATTGAGTTTAAGGCAAAAGAGTAAATCTATGAAGATCGATCAAATCTCGAATGAAGAGAACAAAAGAATGAAACAAAACATATATAAGAAACTACACAATGATTAATTATATCAAAATGAATTCCATCATAATAAAAGATAATCAACATGACATCAAGACTAATCTTTGGATTGCGAATTGACTCATAATTTGATTTATCTTAGGGTAAACAAATAGCTCAAACAATACACTTTAAATACTTGCCTTCCTTTGGGCCGGATCAAGTATAAAAAATGTCCTAAAATTTTAAGGTATTTGTTCCCCAGCAATAAAGAATATAAACAATTCACTTTAAACACCCGCCTTCCTTTGGGATGGTTCACAGCATTTAAAATGACCTAAAATTTAATTCAATTATTACCCATGAATGTAAATACTTAGTCAACAACAAGGTCTCATTTGAGAAACAAGCAAGTTATCACATATCTACATTTACATTTATCTTTTAACAAGTTTGAATTTAATCAACAAGGTCTCCTTTGGGAAACAAGCATGTTAATTATATCCAAAAATGTTAAGGATATAATTAATCGGAAATAAAAGGCCTAAAGGTTATTTCTGAAAATTTAAAGGGTAAATAAATAAGTGAAATTTATCATTAAAAGATAGTATCCTTTTGTTCTACCCGTCCATTCTTAATGTTCGATAACTCTAAGAACCGCCGAAGCGCGACTGGTGTCCAGATACTATAATTTACTAACAAATTATCACAAAAGACCAAAAGGGTATGAATGACCAAAAATTGCAGTTCTATAAACATTGAAGCTTCTGCACACATGGGCGGCCGCGCAGGTCAAGGTGGGCGACTGCCCAAGCTTCAATCCCACAAATTTTGAAGTCGCTGTACACATGGGCGACCGCCTGTGTCAAGATGGGCGACCGCCCAAGCCGCATTTCACAGCATTGAAGTTGCTTTGTACACACGGGCGACCGCCTGCATCAAGATGGGCGACCGCCCACGTGCCCAAAGGCCCGCATTTGACGAAAAGTCACCATTTTTAACACCCTTTTATGAACAGTTTTGAACCCTTTTATGAACAGTTTTGAACCAAATAAAGAGAGTCATGAGGGCGCCGGGCCCTTTGCCAGGACAACGAGACATAACATCCAATACCCTTTAGACTATCAATTCTTAACTTAATGGTGAATAATTATTCAACCAAAGCAAGTAGATCCTTATACTCACATCACATTTTTAAATGTGTGGCTATACATTTGAACAAACTCACAACGCATCAAATGATGGTGGCTATGTCCAAAATAGGATAATCTTACATTAAGAATTGAAAGCCTTGAGTAAACCAAAATCAGAAATAGAATGAAGTTTATGAATATAATACTCTTAGACAAGATGAGTATCATGAACAAGAACAAAAACTAAATGAAATCATACAAGAATTAAAGCATAAGGCTTTATAAGAATTTCAAACTCAATCTAGTATATGAGTAGGCTCCGATACCAATTGTTGGAACAAAAACGATCCATCAAACCATGAACCGACTCATAACTAGAAGAGGAGAAGAAGAAGAAGAAGAAGACGAAGACGGAAGCGTATACCTTGAGATTCCATAATTGTTCTTGTTCTTGTTCTTGATGAAGATATGAAGATAGTCTTTGATTTAGGAAGAGTAGATCTTCTAAATGATGAGTGCCTTTTTAGTCTCTTTGTTTTTCAAGTACTTAGGAAGAATTTTGACTGAATGAGAATGAAAAATAACTAGTGATTCATAGGCTTGATGGATAGGCCTTTATATAGGAATCCAAGGGGCACTTCATTTAGGGACTACACCTATTGATATATAAGATATTACCATTATGCCAATCATTTAATGGTATACTTATATTATGGAATTCTACATATTATTTAGAGTTCTATACTTTATACCATATATTATAATATTGATCATTATATTATTAAGTATTTATATGTTACATTAATCCATGTTCTTACAATTTCCAAAGTAGGATGGCCAAACCGACCGAACCGACCGAACCGGAAACCGGAAAACCGGATCTAACCGGCCCTGGAAAGCCCTAACCGCCATGAACCGGTGGGAGAAAACTGAACCGGGGTAACCGAACCGGTTTGGAGGCGAGCCGTTAAGGTTCACTAAAATGGTGAACCGGATCGAAAGCTTGAACCGGACGAAAATTTGTTGTTTTTCAATAGAACCGGCCCGGAACCGGACCGGAAAAGCCCGGAACCGGACCAAAACCGTGAGAAAACCGGAACCGGATAACCGAAACCGTGAGAAAAGCGGGCCGGTTAAGGTTCACCTCCTCGCCGAACCGGAACCGGCGGTTCAAGGCCCGGAACCGGACCGGATTTGGTCATCCCTAGTTCTGAGATTACACATTAAAATTAATTGGTGTTAATGGGAGTGACTTAAGATCTTTATATATTATATACAAGGTTTGTTAATTCCCAATGTGAGATAATATCTATAACACGCCCCTCACGTGTAGCGGGCTTTGCCAAAACTTACAACGTTAACTTATTAATCGGATAGTGCGAAGTAACATCGTGTGCCGTTGGACATTCACATGTAATATATATGCTCTGATAACATATACGACTAAAGAAATACATGAAAAATAAGAATGAAATAAAAATGGCGAAGAGAAGCTTGGCTGATGGAATAATTTTCCTAATACTCAACGTGTAATAGAACTACTCTGATATCATCATAAATTTTAAGATTTCACATAAAAATCAATTGGTGTTAAAGGGAGTGACTCAATATCTTTATAGTATATTATAGGCAATGTTTGTCAATTTTCGATGTGGGATATATCTCTAACAGATGAACATATTTTCTTCCACACTCTAACTCCGCTAATTTATTAACATAACTTTTAAGGCTGTTTTTTCTTTTTCTTTTTTTGTTTTTTTTTGTGAAATGTGATTCTTACCCACATATTAAAATTTTCACAAACTGGGAGAAACGCGTTTCTCCGTCGAAACTATGGAGAAACGGGGCTTGTTATGTCGTGCGACATACCTAGCCACAAAACCGGATATCACTTCACGCCTTCGGATATCCGTAAGCTTTGGAAAGTGATATCCGGAAAGCTTTGAAAAGGATAGCGAGGAAGCTTTGAAAAGGATATCCGTAAACCAAATATTTTTTCTCGATATCCTTTACAAAGCTTCTCGGATATCCATTTCAAAGCTTCGATATCGAAGCTTTGTAAAGGATATCCGTAAAAATATTTGGTTTCTGGATATCCTTTACAAAGCTTCTCGGATATTCATTTCAAAGCTTCGGATATCCGTAAGCTTTCAGAAAGGATATCCGTAAACCGGCTACTTACGTCGCGCGACATAATAAGCCCCGTTTCTCCATACGCGATGGAGAAACGCGTTTCTCCCCAGACGCATTTTAAACTTGAGTTAATATCACACCCAATCTCATCCCATCGTCAAAAAATTATAGACCCAAGTTAGAGATCATAACATATGGGTTAAAAGTCACATTCCAATAATAGTAATAATTAAAGTTAATAATAATATTAATAATATAAATATTAATATTATTATTAATGAACATACCAAAAGTATCGAATTGGGCCAAGCGAGTAAAGCCCAATCCACAAGCAATTATTGCCACCATACTCTCTATGGGCTAGGCCCAATTATCCCATGGTATAAGGCCCATCTCATATATCAGTCGACTAAGTTCATTGTCCGACCTACTAGGTCCCGACCTAACTTAGTCCGACCTTATGACCCAGTCATATTTCGAGTACGATCCAACTCTACTCGACAGTCAGGTCGACCCAAGCACAAGTGTCGACCTCGACCTGCCAAAGCAAGCGTCGACCTAACGGCTGCAGGCGCACGTGCAACTACTCTGGCCATAACTGCTCCCCTATAAATCAGGGACCGTTTAAGACACGTTCAAATAATGCGTAACTGTCCCTAAAACATCGGAGCACATGTAGCCCTGTCATTAAACCACCTACATCAACTATAAATAGATTACCACTACCAACGGTGCAAAGGTAACTGCAATTTTGTTATCTGAATTCCATTATTCAATACGTATTTTGCTCTCCAAACTTCAAACACTTACTCTCACGCCCGAGGGTCTAAGCCGGAGACACATCCGGCTAGTTGTGGGTTCTGATTTCAGGTCAAGGAGCCAGGTGATCGGGCCCCGCCACGTGGAGGAAGATTGATAAGCACAATTCCCGCAAAGATCAGTTTGGTTCCATCACGGAAACGTGCTTAAGCTTGACCTCGAAAGTTCTCTCAACCTGCAACAATGGTGACCTCAGACGGACATGTATATGAAGCCTCACTCGGGCACGAAGAAGGAAACAATAATGCAAACGTTGGAAATCTCAACACCAACGCTGGAAACGCAAATTTGCCTCCACCCCCTCCGATGCGTCAGCACGCTAGAGCCATGCGATCTAACAGTGTGGCTGATGGCAGGGGATTGCCAGACGCGAAGAGAGAGAAGCGGCCTATGGAGGGACAAGGAGCTCCACCTCCTCCAAAGCGTCAAACGGGATAGATGAATGTTGGAAATAGGGCAGGTCCCTCATCCAATCCACTGAGTAGAAAGGAAATGCTGATGGAGCGAGCTCAGATTCTGGCTGAGTTATTGGCAATGGAGGAGGCAGAGCAAGTGGATAGAAGGTCTGAGAGAGTGGCCCCATCTCAAGTTTCTAATAGGGAGCGTGCCAGGAGTACTAGACCAAACGAAACTGTGGGTCAGAATGTCGACCAAAGGATGGTGGTACGACCTCAATCACCTATCCATGTTCCGAGTGACGACCTAAGGGCTAGTCTCACTAGGAACAGGGAGCAAGAAGCACAATCAGACTTGAGGACGCAGTTAGAGGCCAACCGAAGCCGACGTGGTTCGCCTGTCAGGACGCAAAGATCGCAGTCTCATAGGGACAGGAATGGGCGCAGGTCGCCTATAAGAAAGGGAAGGCGCAGGTCGCCACCCAGAGATGATAGGCGCAGGTCGCCACCCAGGGATGAAAGGCGCAGGTCGCCACAAAGAAATGACAGGCACAGGTCTCCAGTTCGATCAGAAAGGGCACCTTCTCACAGAGATAGGAGAAGCAGGCAGGTAACTCCCCCCAGAAGCGAGGGTCAGAGGTCGAATGTCGTTCCCCCTGCTGGAGAAGACAGACCTGATGCTAGGGAATGGTTGTTAATGAAGAAGAAGTTTGAACAATGGGAGGCTGAAAAGAAAAATGATACTGGAAAGGTCGAACGAATTGACTTTGTTCTTCGACCCCTATCCAAGGATTTGATTGACAGTCGACCTCCTGCTGGTTTCAGATTGCCTCTCCTAGAGAAGTACTCAGGGGCAACCAATGCAAAAAGCCACGTGCAGCACCTAGAAGCCACAATGTGCTTTATCGCCAATGAGGATGACAATATGTGCAAAGCCCTCATAAGCACACTCACGGGGGCAGCCCTAACATGGTTCAATGGTTTGGCAGCTGGTAGCATCTCCACCTGGATGAGTTTGAGGACAAAATTCCTAGATCGCTTCTCAACTGCTGGAGCTCGGAAAATGACTATCACCGACCTAAATAACTCGGTGCAGGGAAAAAAATGAAAGCTCCATGAGCTACTATACCAAGTTTAAAGAAATGGTTGACAAGATTGAAGAGGATCTCACTGACAGGGAAGTGATCAATTGCTTCAGAAATGGAATTTCCTCGGCAGACATGGATTACGAGCTGACAGTCCGTACAGTCACTACTCGACAAGAGTTATTTGAGAAGGTTTACAATGTGGCACTAGCCGAGGAGAGAAAGGAAAAGAAGAATGGGAAAGGCCCCAAGGTTGAGGTCGCTGATGATAAGAAAGACTCCAACAAAAATGGGGGAAACAATAAGAATGGCAAGAACAGGACCAGGGCGACAGAGAAGGTGCCTGAGGCTTTCACTCCCCTAACGGTGAGTCGAACAGAAATAATGAATGCAGTCAAGCTGGCTCCACCTTCCCCAATGAACCCAGGCAACAAGTTCAGAAGGGACACCACGAAATTTTGTGAGTATCATAAGGATACAGGTCATCTCACAGAGGATTGCTTAGGCTTGAAGCGTATTATCCAGAGAATGGTCGACCAGGGAAGGCTCGACGCATATGTGAAAAGGCCTCAAGCTGGTGGAGGCGAGCAGCCAGCAGGCGGACAGCAGGGACCAAGGCAACCCAGATTAAACTTGGGGGTCATCACAGAGCAAGCCAGTAACACAACCATCAAGCATAAAATCTTTCAACTCAGCAAAGCCCCACATGTGCCTCCATGGAGAGATGTCAGGGATGAGGTGATCAATTTCTACCCCCACAAGCTAGCAACTAATATGGCGGCTAGGGAGCAAGTTCTCGTCATCCCAGGTCTCATCGACGGATGTACGACGAGCAGACTCTTAGTCGACACGGGGGCCTGTAAAGACATTCTGTTCTACAAGACATTCCAGGAAATGGGTCTTTCCAACGAGCAGCTTGAAAGGTATGATGGCAGGTTGGAGGGCTTCGCCAATCACCGGGTCGATGCCAAAGGCGAGATTGAGCTCGATGTCGACCTAGGCCAACATCCCTACAGGGTCGTATCCAAGGTAAAGTTTATTGTAATAGATGTGAACAGTGACTATGCTGCTATCCTTGGTATTCCTGGTCAGGTCGCACTTGGAATGGTGGCCTCTATCCCTCACCAGCGAGTTAAATTCCCCACACCAGCTGGAGTCGGCTGTGTACAAGGCACAACTCGAGCATATCTGGATCATGTCCTTCGAGAAAGAAAGAAGAGGGAGATGTAAATTGAAACGGCGGAAGGATACTTAAAGCTGTCACAGTCAGTCACCAAAACTACTCGACTGTCAACGATCACCAATGTGGAGGAGTCGACCTATCGCTCAAATGACGAGGTCATGATTGAGTCGACACGTCACTCTGAAGCCACAGCGGTCGATCCAGATGTAGTTATGGTCGACCAAGTCCTCATAGGCGACCTATGCCTCCAGGTCAACAATAACTCGGGGGCCACCACCGATGAGATCGCCAATAAGCTAGATGACATGATAGCTGAGGAAGCTCCAAATTTGGGGGCCGAAGAGAGACAAAAAGTGAAGGAGATCATCATTGAGACCCTATAGTTCAGAGATGGTCCAGAGCTAGAGGCTGTTGACGAGCTTGAATCAGTAATCACCAACCCTTCCTACCCTGAGCAAAAGATTCAGATGGAAAACAGCTATCAGACGAGGAGCGAGCAGAGATCATCGAGCTGCTGAAAGAAAGAAATGATGTCTTTGCATGGCGAGTAGAGCACATGAGGGGAATCAAGGAAGAGGTCGCCGTTCATAGGCTTGAGGTCAACCCGACTATAAAGCCCAGACCCCAGAAATTGAGAAGCTTCGCTCGTGATAAGGAAGAGGCCATAAAAGCTGAGGTACAAAAACTTTTAAGTGCAGGTATAATTAAAGAGTCCACTCATACAACCTGGTTGGCCAATGTGGTCATGGTGAAGAAGTCAAATGGCAAATGGAGAATGTGCGTCGACTTCACCACTCTAAACCTTGCTTGCCCGAAGGACAGCTATCCTCTTCCTAGAATCGAAAAACTTGTTGATTCCATTGCTGGACACTCTACCCTCATCTTCCTAGATGCTTACTCAGGTTACCACCAAATCAAGATGCATGAGGATGACATAGTGAAGACAGCATTTCAAGCGGCTGGAGGCATCTACTGCTACAACATGATGCCATTTGGACTGAAGAATGCAGGGGCGACCTATCAATGTATGGTCAACAAGGTATTTGCTTCACAGATTGGCCGAAACATGGAGGCCTACGTCGACGATATGGTCATTAAAACAAAGACCGGACTTCACGTTGTCGACCTAAAGGAAACGTTCGCTCATTTGAGAGCAAACGACATGAAGCTTAACACCAGCAAATGTGTTTTTGGTGTAGCAGCTGGCAAGTTCCTTGGATTTATGGTGTCTCAGCGAGGTATAGAAGCTAACCCGGAGAAGATCAAGGCTCTAGTCGACATGAAGGAGCCTACCAGTGTCAAAAAAATGCAGCGACTTAATGGAAGAGTAGCAGCTCTAGGTCGCTTCATATCCAAATCAGCGGAAAGATCTCTCCCTTTTTTCAAGGCTTTAAGGGGGACAAAGAATTTTGAATGGACGACCGAATGTCATTCGTCGTTCCAACAGCTTAAGGATTATCTCGCTACTCCTCCTCTTTTGAGTAGCCCGATCACTGGAGAAACTTTGTTCGTGTACTTATTTGTGGGAGACAAAGCAGTGGCAGCAGTCTTGGTTAGAGAAGAGGAAGGGCTTCAAAAGCCAGTTTACTATGTTAGCAAGGCCCTATCAGAAGTGGAGGGCAGATACTACAATGCTGAGAAGGTACGCCTTAGTCGTAGCCTCAAGAAAGCTGCGAGCTTATTTCCTGGCTCATCCCATCGTGGTGCTCACGAATTCACCCTTGAGAAAAATATTGCACAAGCCAGAGAGTTCAGGTCGCTTGCTCAATTGGTCAATTGCCCTTACGGAATTTGACATCGAGTATCGACCTCGAAAAGCGTTGAAGGCTCAAGCTCTAGCAGATTTCTTGGTCGATCTTACGTTCACCAAGGATGACAGCGAGCAGCGAGCTCAAAAGGAAAAAGCTAAGGTAAAAGAACAAGAGTCCCAGTCCATCACGTTCCTACCCGACGATTGCTGGAAAGTCTACTCGGATGGGTCAGCTACAAAGAGTGTCAGTGGAGCTGAGATAGTTTTGATCGAGCCAGAGTCTGGGACAGTATATGAAGAATCATTAAGGTTCAAATTTGACGCCTCCAATAACCAGGCAGAGTATGAAGCCTTAGTTGCGGCCATTGAATACGCTAAGTGCTTTGGAGCGACTAAAATCATGGCGTACTGTGACTCCCAACTAGTAGTCAACCAGGTCAGGGGCGAGTATGAGGTGTTAAACTCCACTTTATCCAAGTACCACGATCTGGTGAAGGAGCTGACAAAAGACTTGGAGTTTTGGGAGATCCAAAGGATTGGTCGAGAAGACAATGAGTTAGCCGACTTACTCTCAAAGGTAGATACATCTGACGAGCCACATGAAGAGCCCATCTCTTACCTTGAGAGCCCAGCTTATGAAAGGGTCAAAATTCAATGCATAGAAAACCCCTCGAGAAATTGTGCTTATGAGAAGTGCTGGATCGAAGAAATGAAGGCGTACCTGGAAAGTGGCGAGCTCCCCGAGGACGAGAAGAAGGCTCGAGCTGTCAAAAAGAAAGCTCCAAGATATGTCATCCAAGGAGGCATGATGTTCAGAAGATCATACACCAGACCCTTATTGAAGTGCATTCATCCTCAAGAAATCACACAGTTAATGCATGAGGTTCACAATGGAATTTGTGGTGGACACCCGGGGGCCAGGACTCTAGCCGACAAATTGATCACTCTGGGATATTATTGGCCACATATGAGAGTTGACACTCATGACTTCGTTCAGCAATGTGACCAATGTCAAAGGTTTGCCAACTTACCTCATCTACCTACAACGGAGCAGACCCCAGTGATCGCTGCTTAGCCATTTGATATGTGGGGCGTCGACCTAATTGGACCCTTCTCTTCCGCCCGTGGAAATTGCAAATATGCAATCGTTGCAATTGACTATTTCACCAAGTGGGTCGAAGCTAAGCCATTAGCTCGCATCACGGAGGAAAATGCCATCAACTTCATACATGACTTCACTTGGTGTAGATTCGGTTTCCCTAGAGCTATAGTATCAGACAACGGCCTGCAGTTCTCCTGAGCCTTCGAAGCAGAGATGAATCGAGTAGGGATCAAACATTGGCAATCTTCTGTCACCTATCCTCAAGGAAATGGGCAAGCTGAAGCAGCAAACAAGCTCGAACTATCCTCACTCAAGACGGGTCTTGTAGGTCGACGCAATAACTGGTTGGACGAACTCCCCCTTGCTCTTTGGGCAGTTCGCACAACCACTCGGGGGCCCACGGGGGAAACCCCATTCGCTCTAGCATACGGGTCAGAGGCCATGGCACCAGCTGAGTTGAGATTTCCTACTGCTAGAGTAACTTTCTTTGATCAAGAGCAGAATGATATCAACAGATTGATCGACCTGGATTTGATCGACGAGAAACGAGATACGGCCTACCTTCGAATGGTAAATTACATGCAACGGACTAAAAGTTACCACAACAAGAAGGTAAAGACAAGATCATTCCAAGTAGGAGATCATGTGTTGAGGAAAATTGAAGCTACAGGAAGGAGAACCCAACAGAATAAATTATCTCCTAACTGGGAAGGTCCCTACATCGTTACTCGAGTCATCAAAGAAGGGACTTACATGATAGCTCACCCCGATGGTGAAGAGTTGAAACATCCATGGCATGCTACTCACCTAATCAAGTACTACTTCTAGTTCAAGTCCTTAGCTCAGTTCACAGTTAAAGCAGTTCCCAATTTGTCATAGTTCTAGTTTTCTATTCGATGTAAGGATGTTTTATAGTTCAATAAAAATCGCAGTTCTACTCGACCAAACAATGTACACTATCTTCAACAAGCTCGACTCTTAGTCAGCTTCGTTTTAAACAAGCTCGATTCTTAATCAACTTTGTTTCTTTAGCGAGTCCGACTCATAGTCGACTTCGTTCAACAAGCTCGACTCATAGTCAGCTTCGTTTTAACAAACTCGATTCTTAATCAGTTATGTACCCTTAACGAGTCCGACTTTTAGTCGACTTTGTCCCAAAGAGCTCGACTCTTAGTCAGCTTTATCAGCTCGATCCTTAATCAGCTGAGCCCTACTAACAAGTCCGACCTGAGGTCGACTTCGTTCTTATAAGCTCGACCCTTAGTCAGCTTTGATCTTTTAAAAATAGGTTCGACTTTGAGTCAATCTCGTTTACAAAAACCATTGCAAGTCTAAGGTCAACTAAGAGCTAAAATCAGTTCGACCAAAGTCTTAAAGCGACTTTGTTATCCTATCCAATCTAGCTCGACACACACATGCTGAAACCAACAGCATACAACATACAATGATGGAAAGTCAGCTATGATATAATTAAGTCTCCCAAAACGGGCCAAGACTTAAAAGGAAAACAAAAAGTGACAAAATATTATGCCTCCCAAAAGCAGGGCCAAAGCATTCAAGCATTCAAGAAAGCAAAAAATAAAAAGTGTTTGGAGCTTGTCTGTTTACACAACCCATAAATTCAAAATTCAAACTAAAGGATTTCCTTCTACTTGACCACTGGTAGAAGCTGGGTCGACATCAACGCTATCATTTGCAGCAGCTGGCTCGCCCAAGACATCCCCATGTTGATCAGGATGTACAATCTTTCTTGAATCCGATATAGTATACTGGGGGGTCTCACCCTCGAAAGCCGGCTCGTCAGGCTCTTCGAGCTCAGCCAAAATTGTATCAAAGTTAACGGGTTCAACCGGAGGAGGATTCCAAATTTCAGCCTCTGCAGCCGCGTCATCATTAGCAATATTCTCTAAATCATTGGCATTATAAGGCACCAAACTGTAGCCCGGGCGAGCTGCTGTATTGTAAGGATTTTCCGCGGCCCATTGGGCAAGTTGTTCAATGGAGATGTCAAATGCAGGATCCACTACAATACGTCGAGCCATGTGAGCTCGACCAACATCCCAGAACGAACTTGCTTGCTTGGTAATATGTTTGTGGAGCTCGTCACTGTCTTCGTAGGCTTTAACAGCCTCCTCTTTAGCGGCCTTCACAGCAGCAGCTAGCTCAACCCCCCATTGAGCTCGCGCGGCATCCAGCTCTTCTTGCTTCTTGGCTAAGGTGACTGGCACCTCCTCCAATTGTTGGGTCGCCAGTTCAAGGTCCGCTGCCATCCTCTTCTTCTCCTCCTTGAGAGAGGCGAGCTCAGTGTTAGCCTCCCCCAAACTCTTCCAGGCTTCCTCCTTCAACTTGATTTCGTTATCTTTCAATAGCTTCAGAGCGTCATAGGAGTTATCCAGATCTGAATGCTCCTCCTTCAATTTCTTAAGCTCCCCCTTCAGCTTGGCCCGCTCTTCATCAAGCTTCGTTAACTCTTCATTTTTTTGAGCCAACATAGTCTTGGCTAGCTTCTCCTGCTCCTCAGCAGCCTTCCAGTAAGTAGTGGCCAAGTCAATCATGGCAAGAGACTGAAATGACGAGTAAGGGCAAGAAGTTAGATCGAACAGAAGTAAAGCAAAGAAAATACAAAAAATTACAAGAGTCACCTCGGAGGAAGCTAGCCCGACCCTAGCTCGACATGCTTCTGGAGTCAAAGGTTTGTTAGTGAACTCCCTGATCAGATCCTGGTCAGCTCCCCTCTTGACAATTACCTGACCATACTCCAATTCTGGGTACTCCCTAGCCAAACTGTTGATCCTAGTCAAAGGAGTCACCTCACTTAGCTCAGCAACCCGAGCCTGAATCAACTCGTCATATGAGACATGGACGGGAGAGGAGTGGGGATTCCTGACTTCAGTCTCCACTGGCTCACTAGCATCGACTTGGTCAGATGTCGAGCTCACCTTGGACGGGCCAATCTTGATCTTTTTACTGAGAGGAGCAGTGTCATCGTCTTCCTCTTCCTCATCCACATCAATGACATGGGATTTTGCCTTGGAGGCTGCTTTAGACTTGGATTTAGAGTGGGCTCTGGTTCTCACCCTAGTGACCTCCTGGACTGGCTCCACATTCAGCTCAGTCCCATCAACTCTGGCCGCATCGACTTCCTCGGAACCTTGTGCCTCACCTCCACCAACTGGTTCCTCTCCCAGCTCCTCAACATTGTCCTCAGCAGGGATGTATTGAGTGGTATCTTTATCTACCAGCTTCAACAACTCGTTCCTCTTGGCACTTCAGTCTCACGGTTCTCCCTAGCATTGGCAGCTCTATGGCTCCTCTTGCTTTTTCTCACGTCAATGGCTCGTCCCATATTTGCTTCTTGGGCAGGAGTCAGAACTGCATAAAACAAAGAGGACAAAGTGTTAGCTCGACATGTCAAGATAGTTCTATGTACGAGCTACTAGTTCTACATACGAGCAATATAACTACGAGCTAAAAGGTTCTATATAGAAGCTAGACATATGCATGCTACGAGATCTACAATATAATCAATAGAAGGCTAGCAGAGAGTTGAATACAAGAGCCAAGCAAGCAGGAGCACCATCATAAAAATTTCACATATGAGCAGTGAAGGGGCGAGTAAAACTCTTACCACCAACATGCTCCCCATTATCTTTGCAATACTTGAGGGTCTTCCGGCAAAGTGAACAATCTCTCTCAAACCTACCCAAGGCATGGGTCACCCAATCCGGATACCTCAAGCACCTCACTATGGGAACTAGTGGCACGACCTTATCATTCCCAAGCATCATACCAGCCTGAATGTAGTTGTTCTTCGTAGTTCCTAAAATTTCCCAACCGATGGGTTTATGGGCAACCAGTTCAACCAGCTTCCTACGCTGATCATCGTGCCAATAGGGCTCCCATTGGTGCTCCTCCTTCACTACTCGGGTGTCCTCACTGGGTAACGGGAACTCCCAACCTAACCTACTCTCCACCACTACCACATGAGAGTTCCAGCCACTGGCTTTACTAGGCAAGTGATGAACAATTTGGGGGAATGTGGTTTTGAAGGAGTGCGTATGCCATGGGACTTATCAAACTTCACATCAAAAAATTCTCTAAACACCCTCATGCAAGGCTCGTAACCTAGGAAGCGGCAAACCATTGCAAAGCAGACCAAGACTCTACATGTGTTGGCACCCAACTGGAGAGGTAGGGCATTGGCACATTCTAAGAATTCATTTATGAAGGGGTCCAAGGGAAATCTCAAACCGGCCACAAATTGTCCATAATAGAAGGCGACTCTAGTAGGATCCGTCTTGTAAGTGCGACTAAATTGGTCGAAGAAATCCCTCTTGCTGTAGAGGGTAACATCAAACTCCTCCCTATTCACCTCACAGAAGTCATGGATCATAGACATTCGGGAAGGAAAATTTTGCTTTCCTCTAAGTGGCCCTTGGGGCACATATCCCCTTTCATTCCTGTCTGGCACCACTGAAGTCTCGAAAGCGTTAACTATGCGTGGGTTCGATGAGGTCGAGGCATTAGCTTCACCTTGAGTCTCCATATCTGTACAAGAAGAAGGGGAAACAGGGGAATCAGTTCTACATGAAGTCTCAGGGGTCCTAATAGACACGCTAAGGGGCGACCTAGATTCTCCTGGAAATCCAATCCTGTTTCTAATAAAGGAGGGTTTGTTGGCATCCTGAACATAAAACACAGCTAAATGGTCAAGAAGTTCATGGAAGAGGTGAAAGGACTCAACTCTTGGGTCGTTCGTTTCTAGGGAACCTAAGTCCTCTCCCACAGGCAAAGTTAGCTCGGTGAAACGCAAGCCCCAATGAGTCAAAATTGAAGTGCATTCCTCCATAGTCATCTCTCTCCACTCTCCATTTAAGTGTTTGTAGACTCTACGATTGACGCTACAGTAACCATACCAAGCTCCAGGCTCAGTGCTAAAGGTCCTAGCCATGGCAGAATGGGAGAAATTGCGAAAATTAAAACCCTAATACTGAGGGGAAAGAGGAATACCTTAACAGACGAACGGAGAGAGGTATGGTGGAAGACGAAAGTTCAATTTATAGCAAGAACTATTTTCGTTGCCGTCGCCGGAGTTACGCAAGAGATCAGAGACAACAAAAGTTGTAAATGGAGAAGGACTCTTGAATTTATATCTTCCGGAATTGGAAAGGAAAAAGAAAAATTCGAAGTTTATTTTCCTAATTAATGGCGGAAACAGTTTCCAAGGTGGACTCTCAAACGCCAAAACAGTAATCATTGCAGAAAAACGGCGCTCCTTTAGATCTAACCGTTCGTCACCAACGATCCAGATTGTGACACGTCATGTTGGTCGACTAAAACATCAGAACAAGTATCGACCTTCGAGTCAACAATTCTCATCAAAAATATCCTTAACTTCCTAGTCGACAAAGTCAACTCGAAAGTTGGGGGCCACTGAACATACCAAAAGTATCGGATTGGGCCAAGCGAGTAAAGCCCAATCCACAAGCAATTATTGCCACCATACTCTCTATGGGCTAGGCCCAATTATCCCATGGTATAAGGCCCATCTCATATATCATTCGACTAAGTTCAATGTCCGACCTACTAGGTCCCGACCTAACTTAGTTCGACCTTATGACCCAGTCATATTTCGGGTATGATCCAACTCTACTCGACAGTCAGGTCGACCCAAGCACAAGTGTCGACCTCGACCTGCCAAAGTAAGCGTCGACCTAACGGCTGCAGGAGCACGTGCAACTACTCTGGCCATAACTGCTCCCCTATAAATCAGGGACCGTTTAAGACACGTTCAAATAATGTGTAACTGTCCCTAAAACATCGGAGCACATGTAGCCCTATCATTAAACCACCTATATCAACTATAAATAGATTACCACTACCAACGGTGCAAAGGTAACTGCAATTTTGTTATCTGAATTCCATTATTCAATACGTATTTTGCTCTCCAAACTTCAAACACTTACTCTCACGCAAGAGGGTCTAAGCCGGAGACACATCCGGCTAGTCGTGGGTTCTGATTTCAGGTCAAGGAGCCAGGTGATCAGTCCTGCCACGTGAATGAAGATTGATAAGCACAATTCCTGCAGCATCAATTAATATTAATAATAATATTAATATATTAATATTAATATTAATATATTTATATAAATATATTAATATTAATATTAATATATTTATATTATTTTTTATATAAATATATTAATATTAATATATTAATATTAATATTAATAATAATATTAATAATAATATTAATATTAATATTAATATTAATATATTAATATTAATATTAATATTAATATTAATATTAATATTAATATTAATATTAATATTAATATTAATATTAATATTAATATTAATATTGTTAATATTAATATTAATATTAATATTTTTTTTCAAACAACATTTGCTTTTGAACCCACAAAAGTTTGATGACAACCGGTCATCTGGCAGGCCAAAATTCAAGCCCGATTATTCCAAGCCCACTCCTTGGTCACCATTGTGGCTGGTCAACAATGCCATCTCAGCAAGCCCAGGTCCCAAATGTCACCATTGTTGCTGCTCTTATAATATAGTGACTGAGATAGAAGATGTCATATGCGTTCCCCGAAAAGATAGTTAGACTTTTTGTGATCGACAGTAAAGTTTTAAACGTTGTAATTGATAAATCATTAATCATTAATTGATATTATTATTATTAACAATTTTTAGAAATTTATTAACATGATTAAATTGATATTAATGTTTAATTTGTTAGTTTATGGAGTTTAAACCGACATGGAGACGGAGGAGAATAATGGCTCTAAATAACGGATAAGTTCGAGTCAAGATAGGAATGTTCAAGAAGGAAAAAAAGGGAGCAAATCGGCAAAAGGGGTCTGACACGGTCGTATCAGTTAATGAGTATGATCGTGCCACCGAAGGACTTTACTGACATGGTCGTGCACAATATAAAGCACGGTCGTGCTAAGCCATTTTCAGCCCATATTTGGTTTTCTTATTTAGAACGAATTCTTTCTTGTATGACAAGGTTTAGGGCTTCTCCTACACATATATAAACATGATTTCAGTTATAATTTGATGTGCTTGACGAATAAAGCTAGGATACACAAGAGAAAGCCACAAATGGTGTCAAGGAGGAGAGGGCAAGGGGGCCTAAGAGATGCCATGAGTAGCATTCCTACAACCTTAGCCATGACCAAGATATGTGTGTTCTTGATATAGGAGAGAAAATATATACGATAGCGTTGTTTATATAGAGTAGTCATGCTTAGATATTAGTGATTGCATGTACAAAATTGTAATAACCATCATAATATATTGGTTATATTGATATTTTGATTTGGCATCACCCCTAGATATAGACATATGTTGATGAACTAGATTATCAAATTCTTTTGTTATTTCTTTCGTATTATTTATTTATTTATTGTTGATTATTTTACCCATGTTAGAACTACTAGTATTTATTAGGCGAATATGTAATCCCCAAATATTCAACATAATTAATATCATAAAAAATTATAATAAAGCTATATTTTCTGGAAGGAGAATGATAATAGTTGAATGTCAAAAGCATTGTCATATACCAAGTCAACATTCTAATTACCATATGATAGAATTGAGCGTGAATCTATAGTATAAATTAAACCCCTTCGTGAACAGTTCTATGAACAGTTTTGGAGGAGTTTTTTCCCTATTTTGACCTTACTATTTAGTCTGTTTCCCATTTTGTCCTTAATGGGCTTTGGGTTTGGGCTAAGAGTGAGCTTTAGGAGGATTTACTTAAATTAATTAAGTAATTGATTTTTTTATTTATTTTTTTAAATTTAAAAGAAAAAATTGAAAAAAAAAAAAAACACATACACCCGTGTCCTTGGACACGGGGATATGTACTAGTAAATGAATATGGTCATCCGGTCCCACATAAACTTATTTTTATTTGAAAAGATAAAAGCCACTAAATAATTAGTCAAATTAGTAATTAAATACTCCCTCCGGCCCAATAGTAGCTGTCCAATTTTTGGGTTGTACGCAAATTAATAAAATGAGGAGGAAGTAAAAATATTGTGAGTGTAATTTGAAAATAGGAGAGAGAATGAGTGGAGGGAATAGTAAATTATAATAGTGTTGTGAGTATTAAAATAATGTAGGAGAGAGAATGAGTGGAGGGAATAGTAAAAATTTCTTCGCCAAAAAAGAAAAGTAAAAACTATTAACGGAACACCCAAAATGACAAAATGAGAAGCTACTATTGAGATGGAGGGAGTATCCTTTTTCATTTTCTAATAAACGTGTTGGATCCTCTAATTCGTTTTAAGCTCCCTTTTTGAAGTTTTCCCATTCATGGCTAAAACCGTGAGTTCTAGCACTTTAAAGTGCACACAATCTTATACTCCCTTCGTCTTTAAATGTTAAATGTTTGTTTCATTTGACTTTTTAGTTAAATTTTGACCATAAATATATGACAATTTAATTATATTCATGAAATTCTAAAATTTTTTATTGATTCACCATTAATAATATTATCAACAATAACTTTTAGAATTTCATGAACATGATTAATCTCTCATAAATTTGAGGTCAAAGTTCAACAAAAAAAAATCAAATGGAACAAACATTTAGGGACGGAAGGAGTAATAAATTAAGTCATTCATTTAATAAAAAATTCAAGTTACAAAAAAAAAAAAAAAGGTCACGAGAAACTAGAACGTGTACACTCTTTAGTTAATACTCCCTTCGTTCCGCCCGATGCTTCACCATTTTGATGAAGCACATAAATTAAGAAAAGTGATGAGTGGAAAAAGGGTTGTGAGAGAGAAGAAGTGAGTGAATATGACAAGTGAGACCCACAATTTAAATATGTGAGAAAAAAAAGTTAGTGGATATGACAAGTGGTCCCCACAATTTAAGTATGTAAGGGGAAAAAGTGAATGAGGTTGACAAATGAGGCTCACATTTATTACCATTTTAGGAAAAGTAAAACTTCTACCGAGATATCCATTTGAATAAAAGGTGAAGCTTCGGATAAAACAGAAAGGAGTATTAATTGTGCATATAATTTATGAAATTATATGGGCACATTGTAAATTACTAGTACTAACACCCGTGCCAAGGGCACGGAGTGACGCCTACCCACTTGCGATTTTACTAAATTTATTTTTCCCTTCATTAATCAAAATTGTCGTGCTAGTAAAAAAAAATATTATATCCCAATAAACGATTAAGTAAACACATTAACATCTGAAACGTATTTGTGCATTATATAAATATCAAAATGATAAAACAAAGGATCTTTAATCTCTTATTTACTTGGACATCAGTTATGGGGGAGTGGGAAGTTAAAAACGGTTAAGAGGAGGAGAATTAATAGCAGTATTAAAAATTACACTTTTTCTAAATAGAAATTTAAAATTTTTTTTTTTGAATAAGATCCACTTGTATAATTACAACAACTATTCATTTCTATTACTCACCCTTCTCTCTCCTACATCATTTACACTTTTTATTTATTATGTTATCCAAAATTAAAATGTAACTTTTAGTTGGCTAGAGAAGTATATTAAAAAAATAATTTGAGTATTGATATATATTCCCTCCGTCCCACTTCACTTGGCACTAATTTTCATTTTGGGTCGTCCCACTTCACTTGGCACTGTCCAAAATGGAAAAGAATATTCACTATTTCCTCCACTCATTCTCTCTCCTACTTCACTTTTACACTCACAACATTCTCTCTTTTAGCTATTCCTCCCACTCATTCTCTCTCCTATTTAATTCTTCATACTCACAACATTTAATTTTTTTTCTTTTTTACATCACTTTTCCTTAATTCCTACACCCAAAAAGTTGGTGCCAAGTGAATCGGGACGGAGGGAGTAAATGGGAAGCATTGTGTAAGAACATGTAACTTCAAGTGGCATACCCTTTGTTATTTTGCTAAATTTTGTAAACACGGGAAGAAAAAGAAGGAAAGAATATACCAATTCCTTGAGCAATCAACAAACACAAAAACCAAAAGTAGTGATGAATTATCTATCAAGTCGGAAACTCTTTAACAAAAAAAAAAAAAAAAAGTGATTTTTGTTTATAAAACCCACCCACGACCCAAATATATAGTACTCCATTAACTTGTTAAAATAGCACAAAACTCACACAAATAGTCCGTCAATTCAAGTCGTGGAATTAACGTTAAAATCTAAGGAAAAAGAAGGGTTTTCGCTTTGCAAGAATATGTTGAATGGAGTATAATTCTCCATTAACACATACATTTTCCAAAAAAAAACTCCACTAAGAGAAAAGCAAAAATTAAAACCAAAATGTGAACTTCGTGAGCCGATGCCATCAGCTTCTAAGAGAGGGAGGCGGTGATCAAATCGGAAGTGAACTTCAAGCCCTCAGCATAACCCAGATCAAAGTGGCCCGTTCTTTGAAAACATGAAATTGAAATTCCAAGAAATGGGTGCTGATTACACGGGGGGGGGTTGGAGAAGAAGCTGTCGGTTAGTAATGGTAGAGCTTGGTGGTGTGAGGCAGACCTTGAAAACATGAAATTGAAATTTCAAGAAATGGGTGCTGATTACACAGGGGGGATTGGAGAAGAAGATGTGGCAAGGGAGAAGAAATGGGTGATGCTTACAAAATTGAGTGATTATAGAATATCTAGAGAGAGAGAGAGGGGGGGGGGAGAAGAAGCTGTTTCAAGGGAAAAAAACGCAGATGAGAAGTTAAGATACGGTAGAGAAGTTATCAGTAGTGGGTTAATCAGGTTCCTTTTAGGTCGTTCGATCTATTTTCTGAGAAGTAATCCTAGCCGTTCTTTGTCTCGGCGGTTACGACCCTTCTCTATTGTAATATAGATTTTAGCGTACTAAGTCTCCCATTACTTTATTCATTCGTTTCAAAATGAATATCCAAAATAAGGCATAGAGAAGTCACTTTTACGATTTAAAAAGAAAATTAGACTATGATTTTTAAAGTTAAAATTATGATTATGTTGAGGCAAATTGCAATAATAATTTGGCAACAAGTGAATAAAAATTGCAGGTTAGATTAATCTTGAGTTGAAAATTATTTTCCATTTTATAAAATGAAAATAATGGTTTAAGACCATCTCCAACAATTTGGTATAGAAATTGCACCAAAACACTAATATGGTGCAATTTAAGCACCAAATATTTTTCACTATCTCCGATAGCTCGCTTCAAATCTTGCACCAAATAAGAATATACTCAAAATATTATTTATTATTCGTTTAATTAAAATGTTTTCTATTAATTATATATTATTATTGATAATATGATATTATATTAAATACTAAAGTGTAATTTGAATCATATTATCAAATGTTAAATTAAAAAATATATACTACAAAATATATAATTAACAATACAATTAAAAACAAATTGAATATTTTTTCTTAAATAAAACTGAAAATTCATTAATACAAATAACAAATATTATTCTAAAAATATACTACTATAAAATTTAGGAAATTTGACCCGAAAGTTTCTTTTGGAACAAATCGCTTCCCCTCAAGTTCCTCATTAAATTGAAATAACCTGGAAGTTCTTATGCAGTAATATATAATACTGCATGCAATATTATTATATTCACTTATATGTGAATATAATACTGCATCTATAATACAACATGGTGAAGGAACTTCTCGGGCATTATGAAACTTTTTTAGAACTTCTCGGTCACTCTCCCTAAAATTTATTCAAAATTAATATTTTTAAAAAATGATTATTCGTTTTGGAACAGAGAAAATAGTAAATTTCAATTTCATAAAAAAAAAAAAAAATGAAAAAGGAGGGATAGCGTAGAAACCTTCTTACGCCAAATTTGGCGCATCACTTTGCTCCTCGCCGTTAAAATAGCGTCGAATTTGACACACTGGATTGGAGACGAATTTTGCACCAAACTGGTGGCAGGGTGTTTGGCACACTCTTGAAGAAGATGGCCTAAGTCTCTTTCTCAAAAGGCCCTTTGTGATAAAGGCCTTCCCCAAACTTAAACACGCGTAATTCCTCCTCAGTCCTCACTTCGCTTTTGCATTCCTCATTCTAATTAGTCAACCACCAATGAAAATATAATTTCTTTTCTTTTCTTTTCATTTTAATGGTATTTTTCAATAATAAATTTTAAGTTTTATTACAATAAATGACTAGACATTAATATTTAATTATATTTACTACCAATATAAAAATGAGATTTTTTTTAGATAAAAAAAGAGTATACGAATGATGTGACTCGTGAAAAAATAATTACGGTTTTCAACCCAGTGTTTTCAACTACGAAAAACAACTAGACAAAGATTTCGATTTTTCTATTGCAATTACATCCACTCTTTCAATTTAACAATGATGTGAGTTATGAAAAAAATAAAAATAGAACTCTCAAAACAGCTCTTATTATGCAGGTTTAAATCTCTGCGTCGTAATATATTGGGTTCAATACCCCTACCGATTGATATTAGGTGGTTAGGAATTTAAGAAAAATTTGAATATTAATATATGCAGTTATGAAGTCAGAAAATTTCTGAGAAGAGAGTAAAGATTGATTGAAAAAACTTAATCTTATTATATATGAAAACGGAATAAAAGATAATAAATAATAATATTATCATACCAATTTTATCATAAATAAAAGAGGTGATACTAAAATAATATTTTTCAAATATCAAGAGGTCAAGTGACCCCATTTATTGTGGCCACTGATTATATGATCCCTTTACATTTCGCGGACTTTTGTTCAATCTCGAGCCTATAATATAAAATAGGGGTGGACATGGTTCGGTTCAAACCGCGGTTTGAGACCGAATCGAACCAAACCACGCAGTTTGGTTTGGTTTTTTTCTATAAATAGTTTAGCTTGATTTGAAAATTTAATAAATCGTGTGGTTCGGTTCAGCTCGCAGTCTGGAACCTCAAAATCGAACCTAACCGAACCGAACCAAACCGATTCAGACCGAACCGCGGTTTGGAACCGTGAAACCGAACCATGAAATTCTTGAGACTTTCTCCTTCTGTTGCAGCAGTTATATGCCCGCTTGTCTGAGCTGCTTGGACTCCATGATCATTTTCAAGTACTAAATGTGATTGTTGGCAAAATTGCTACCAATCTCAAATCCTTTACAGAGGTCAAAATAATATTCTTCCTACTTCTCCTTTTTCTTGGTAGAAGTTTCATGTTCTATCTGAAAAAATTCCCTCCTTGCAGAGTGAGGAAGTTATTGGTCACACCTTAAGTCTATTCTTGGAACTGGCATCCGGGTTAGTTCTGCTCTTTAATGGGGAATTTGCAATGTTGCTGGACAGCTTGATTGTTGAATTCATAGATAGATAATATCTTGAACACATATTAGTTTTTTGGCTGCAGATATATGACAGGAAAGCTACTCATGAAGTTAGATAATATCTTGAACACATATTATGTTTAATATATACTCCCTCCGTCCCACTTCACTTGGCACTAATTTCCATTTTGGTCCATCCCACTTCACTTGGCACTACCCAAAATGGCAAATTTTTTATAATTTTATATTCACTCTACCCCACCACTCATTCTCTCTCTTCATTTTCCACCACTCAATTTATTCAACCAACACTACTATTACCCCACTCATTCTCTCTCTTCATTTTCTACCACACATTTCTTTTATTTTATTCTTTTTTCTTAGTTATTGTGCCATTCATTTTGGTGCCAAGTGAACCGGGACGGAGGGAGTATGATTGCTAGTTTGATAAAAAAAATATGTAAAGAGCAACGCTTTTAGTTGGACAGGTTTGTAGTTCGGATAGCGGTCTAGACCGCAGTTCGGACCACGGTTTGAACCGTTTATGAAA
>JAFEMH010003907.1:0-112500 GCA_022495995.1 Adenophora triphylla var. japonica | reverse complement strand
CTTAATATCCGTGACAAGTTAACTAAGAACATTAGAAACGGGACAAATAATATGAGAGTATATACCTAGCAAAAATCATATCAAAAAATTAGATAATTTAGTCCTCCGGGGCACAGCCGAGTGGTAAAGAAAGCAACATTGCTGGGCTTGCAATCTCAGCGTGAGAAGTTCGAATCTTGGTAGGAGCAGCTGGAGCAGCCAATTAAATTGATGATGTAAGAGTGATCTGGAGCAGCCAATTAAATTGATGATGTAAGAGTGATGTAAGCGCCATGTAGGAGGACTCCTTTGGGGCCAGGAGTATAAGGGGTGCTGCCACCCTGACTACTTCGGGCATATCCCGCAATTTATCTTCTATCTTCGTCAGTCACTGAGGAACCGGTGGCTTTGATCCAGGATATAGTTCGAGGACAAAGTTGAGAAACCAAGGTATCAAAAAAATAAAAAATTAGATAATTTAGTTGCAAAACTTCTGTATCTAAAGGCGGAGAGAGAAAATCTTTAGAGAGAGAAAAGAGTGGGGTAGAACTTAGAAGACAAGGGAAACGGCTTCGTTTTTGTGTGTGATTTGAGTGTGTGTTGGGAGATACATACAATACATACAACTGCCTGCCACCCATTAACCAGAGAGGCCATAAACAGCTTTTTCCACGCCCCCTATGTTCGCCCTCCCCCCTTAAAAATTAATTTAATTCTTCCGTTAAAGCAGATTTTTGCCTTTCTTCTCACATTCCCGATAAATTTTCAATTCAATTTTGTATATTTATTGCTTTCTGGGGTTTTGATCTTTTTAGATTCAAACCCATCTCCAATCTAGGGCTAATTTCGAAAAGATCTCTGCTTTTTTCTTGATTTGGGTTTGACGGGTTTGAATTTGAAGGAGATCGAGCTGGAGATTGAAGGTTTGAATATGTCAAAATTGTGGGATAAATTGTATACGATGGCAGAAGGGGGATCTCATTATTGTTCGAAAAAATCTGATGATATTTGCGGCCGCGATGAGGTGAGTTTTATGATTGTTTTTTAGATTTTGATTTATGATCTGTGAATTTTGATTTTGTTGTTGAATGATTGCATTGCTGCCAATGTTCAATTGGGACTTTAGGTTTTGATTTGAGAGAATCTATTTTTATTTTTATGTTTTTTATTCAAATAATCCCAATCTCGGTTGATTGAATTTGTTATTTATTGTGATTGTATTTAGCTCAAGCTTGGATAAATCATCCCCAAATTTGCTTTGGATCAAATTGTCAAAGTCCTCATAAAGTTTTTGAACCTGCAGGCGGTTTCAGGCCTGAAATCAGCTTGATTTTAGTAAATTTGACAAAACCCAGTATGAAAAATGGTTCTTTTGGTAAATTTGCTTTAGAGTAAGCCTTTTTAATTTGGATTAAGGAACCTAAAATTGATGATCTCGAAGCTAAAAGCCTAAAAACCATGCTTTATATTTCCATTTTGATATTTTTATTAGCTCAATTTTTTTATAACTTGGTGCTTATAATGTTGTTGTAACTTTATTGTTGGATTTCTGTCTTACGATTGCAGCATCCGTTTGGTATCTCTTATTTTATGTATCTTATGAGTTATGAATTTGCGCTATTTAAATTGCAGGAATCGGGCCGTGGTTTGAGCATGTCAAGGTTGAGATGTATCCTGCGAGGGTTAGATTTGAAAACCGTAATCTTTCTTTTCATTATGGTCCCAACATGTCTCCTTGGGGTATACATACACGGGCAGAAAATCTCTTATTTCTTGCGTCCGTTATGGGAAAAACCTCCCAAACCCTTTCACGAAATTCCTCATTACTACCATGAAAATGTTTCAATGGATAATCTCTGCAAGCTTCATGGTTGGGGAATTCGCGAGTTCCCAAGGCGAGTTTTTGATGCGGTGTTGTTCAGTAACGAGCTGGACCTTCTTACAATACGGTGGAAAGAATTGTATCCTTATGTGACGGAATTTGTTCTCCTCGAATCAAATTCAACGTTTACAGGGTTATCTAAGCCTTTGGTCTTTGCAAACAACCGAGAACAGTTCAAATTTGTGGAGCCACGGTTGACTTATGGGAAAATTCCAGGAAGATTTCGGAAGGGAGAGAACCCTTTTGTGGAGGAGGCTTATCAGAGGCTTGCATTGGATTATCTTCTCAAGAAAGCGGGAATCCAAGATGATGATTTGTTGATCATGTCAGATGTCGATGAAATCCCTAGTAGAC
The DNA here is from genome assembly GCA_022495995.1 of Adenophora triphylla var. japonica. Classification (NCBI taxonomy): domain Eukaryota; kingdom Viridiplantae; phylum Streptophyta; class Magnoliopsida; order Asterales; family Campanulaceae; genus Adenophora; species Adenophora triphylla. The sequence goes on along the minus strand of JAFEMH010003907.1, from coordinate 110,285 downwards.
ACACGATCAATCTCTTGAGATGGTGTGATGATATTCCTCCGGTTCTTCATCTTCGGTTAAAGAATTATTTATATTCGTTTGAGTTTCTTTTGGATAATAATAGTTGGAGAGCTTCAGTTCATCGATATCAGACGGGTACAACAAGATATGCACATTATCGCCAGTCTGATGAAATCTTGGCTGATGCAGGATGGCATTGTAGCTTTTGCTTCCGCCGTATTAATGAGTTTATATTCAAGATGAAAGCTTACAGTCATTTTGATAGAGTGAGGTTCTCGAAGTTCTTGAACCCTAGAAGGATTCAAAAAGTAATCTGCCGTGGGTCCGATCTATTCGACATGCTGCCTGAGGAGTACACGTTTAAGGAAATTATCGGGAAAATGGGACCCATTCCTCATTCCTACTCAGCTGTTCATCTTCCGGCCCACCTATTGGGGAATGCTGACAAGTATAAGTTTCTGTTACCTGGAAATTGCTTGAGAGAAAGTGAGTGAAGTTCTTGAACACATCTCAATTCCTGTTCTTTGTAAAGGTTGGAGATGCAGCTAGCTTTCAGGCATCTCGTGGAGGGTTTGACCAAACGATATTTGACTTTTGGTCTGTTACTCCCACAATTTGTATCATTCTTTCGGAAATGTTTTAGAGCTGGATGAGTTCTTGGATCTTCTGAAGTGATATCATGTAAATAGTTTTTTTCTTTGTAGAGTTTGGTGTTCTTTCAAGGGGGGCAGGCATATATGTCAATTTTCTGAGTTCAAGGATCGTGCTGCGATGGGAACAGTGAAGCTATTATTGGTCGGTCACCTTCCCATCAAAGTTTATGGCACCGGGATCCCCATTGGTATGGCATTTCGATCCCCTTTCCTGTACTCCCTTGAATAGATGCTTGACAGCTTTCAGGCTTTTTCTTATGTAGGAAATTTTGATTCGAGACTAATTTATTCGTATATTTACGCAAATTGTGTTACATTTTAGCTAATTGTTTTCTACTTTTGGGGTATCATTTTCTTGTTACATGTATTGAGAAGGGTTGTTCCATTTAGACAGCCCTTCTGTTTTCTTGTAAAAGAAAATACATTTTCTGATCCTAAGATCAAATTCGAATCAAGTGATTCAAGTAAGTTCATTGTAAAGAAATTGTGGTCATTGAAAATTCTTTTCAAACAGGGAAATGACAGATGGTTCCTGTATAATTCAGCAAGGAACTGTCTAATTTAGAACAAGGGAATTGACAGTGATGAAGAATCTGATACCCTTTCTATGTGTTGTTTAAGATTACAAGATTCTGAGTTCCTTATGCTTTGAGGTTGGCATGTCTGTCTGTTGGTCTTATTATATCCAGAGGTGGACCTAAGCATACTCATATAGGTGCAAGTACATCCACTTGATACAATATTTTGTCTAGTTTAGTGGGTATAGTGTCTTTTAACCTTGTTGTGGTTGCGGGTTCAAGTCCCACCGGCATTTTTATCATAATTACGTTTTGAAGCTATTTAGTGTAGTTTGTGCACCCATTTCAAAAAAGATCTTGGGTCTGCCATTGATTATATCCTTGTTGCATTATTGACCTAGAGCTAATACATACGTGTGTGTAAGTCAACTCCTCGTAAGTCAACTCCTCGTCGAGTCCAGTCTTGGTGGATTGACTTACGTCGATCTGTGTATAACCTAGATGATTTTGTTGCAAATTTTGAGCTGGCCTTGATCCTGGGAAGTGGAGGTTGGTATTATGGCCCCCCAATTATCCAAGTTGGGGTAAAATACTAATGAAACCCCAAAGAGGTTCATTTGGAAGAAATGACTTATGTCAATTACTGAACAGAAAAGTCTAAAAAATATCACAAGTGGGGAGGAAATTGACTGGCATTTATAATTTCAAAAGTTTAGAAAACTACCACCACATTCACCTAAGAATTTTCTTGGGTCTTTCCTTGTGGGATTCTCAGTTTCTATACATGTTGGTCTTCCCTTTGATATAGGGTTACAATGTTTAGACTGAAAAGGTCAACCCTCGTTAGGTCACTCGCCTTGACTATACGGGGGCTTTGCTGAAGGCGAAGAGTCCACCATGTATGACAATATTAGTTAGTCTTAAGCTCACCATCTGGCTAGCTATTATCGACCTAGGCGAACCTGTCTGCGAGAGAAGAAGAAGTTATGTGGTGAAATTCTGTCTAGAAACAGTGTATGGATAAGAAAGTATCAAGAGAGCTGTTGGTACAAGTAAATCATAAATTGCACAAAAAAACGAAAAAAAAATAGTAAATCATAAATTTAAGTTTGAAATTGAAAACCAATATTTGCTAGTTATGTTTAAGAATCTCCAGTAGATTTGATTGTGACGAGTAGGTTGGTTGGACACGAAAACTGGTCAAGATACCTTGTTTAATCAGGTCTGGACACGCCATGCGTAGAGATACAAAGTGGAGAAAACGAGAGTCCGATGTCCTGAAAAAAAGATTCATGTGTTATAGGAACAAATGCAAGATGCCTAGAAGTAGGTTTCGAAAGCAGATGCTTTCTTTATTCACGACAAGTGTGTATACTAACTTGGTCAAGACGGGATATGTGAATTAGGGGTGCTCCAATGGGGGTAGCGGTCCTCTCCATTCAAGTTATCCTCACATGCCAGTTTCTCGATCAGGTGATGCTGAGCAGCACCTTCTTCGAGTATGTGAATTCTTACCTACTGCAAACAGCAACGAGTATGTGAATTCTTACGATGGGAATTCAAACGAGAACGTGGGAACTCCAAAGTCGTTTGGAGTTACTGACGCTATGAGACACCTGAGTGAGGAGCATTACTTATAGCTGGAATCAATGTGCTTATTTGGTAGGCAATAATCACTGTTCCATACCATGTATCTTTAGTACATGTTTCACTCCATTTGATAACTCAAATAGAATGGAAGGAAATCAGAGTTATTGCGTAACAACAAGACTATGAGTGTATTCTTTAGCTGCAAATAATTTAGGAGACAAGTCTTGGTGGATAATTGGAGCTAAAACTTTCAAAGTATTGGGACATATTTAGAGGATGAGTTGGACTCATAATAATGCAGGAATGTTGTGAATTATTCTTGTTTGTTTAAGATGCATTAGAGGTAAGATTAGGGGTTATTCTACCTAGGGTGCTAATTTTGTAAACAACTTTTCTTGTTTTGTGATTTCTTTTTGTTATTATTAGTAGATTACCTTCATTTTGTCTTGTATGAAAACAATGAAATTTATTTTTCTCATAAACTTGAATGAAATATCTTTATTGTTATAGTTTACTCAGAATTCTATGATACATCCTAATATAATAGTATAATTTTATCTAAATGTTTTAATTTTTCAGGGGATACAATTGCAAGTTCAATTTGCTCGTTATCCACCACGGGTAACTTGGGAAGATAAGGTCGTGCTCACTCCAGTGGTAGACCATGGGAGTACATGTATGTTAACTCTGGAACAAATTTATGTAGGGTTATAGAAGAAATGTACTGTGTGGTTTAGCTTTTAACAACTAAAATTTAAATTTGTTGCAGCATTGTGTTGTTATGCTGCTAGGTCAGCCACAGAAAGTATTCTCGCTATAGCAACCGGCCAGTTGAAGAAGTTGTACTCGCAGCAGTTAATGGGACCTGAATATTTAAAATATGTCGAGCAGATCCATTAGGGCAGCTATGTAGATGATGACAATGGTGGGGAAGAAGAAAGTGGTCGAGAAGAAGACTGCTATCAGTACATATTTACCCATGGGTTGTCATCCGAGGTGGGTTGACCAATAGGTCACATGCATCCACTTTTCATGAACATATCACGAACATGGATCGATGGATATGTTCTGCTGCCTCATCAACGGGAATCAATCCCATTTTCTCCATCCCGTCACACTCTAAAAAAGATGTTACCGGCTGTTGCGCGAGTGCTCGCAGCACTAATTCTTCAATATGAGGCAGCAGAACATATCCATCGATCCATGTTCGGGACATGTTCATGGAAAGTGGATGCATGTGATCTATTGGCCAACCCACCTCGGATGACAACCCATGAGTAAATATGTACTGATAGCAGTCTTCATCTCGACCACTTTCTTCTTCCCCACCATTGTCATCATCTACATAGCTGCCCTAATGGATCTGCTCGGCATATTTTAAATATTCAGGTCCCATTAACTGCTGCGAGGACAACTTCTTGAACTAGCCGGTTGCTATAGCGAGAATACTTTCTGTGGCTGACCTAGCAGCATAACAACACAATGCTGCAACAAATTTAAATTTTAGTTGTTAAAAGCTGAACCACACAGTACATTTCTTCTATAACCCTACATAAATTTGTTCCAGAGTTAACATACATGTACTCCCATGGTCCACCACTGGAGTGAGCACGACCTCATCTTCCCAAGTTACCCGTGGTGGATAACGAGCAAATCGAACTTGCAATTGTATCCCCTGAAAAATTAAAACATTTAGGTAAAATTATACTATTATATAGGATGTATCATAGAATTCTGAGTAAACTATAACAATAAAGATATTTCATTCAAGTTTATGAGAAAAATAAATTTCATTGTTTTCATACTAAACAAAACAAAAGGAAGGTAATCTACTAATAATAACAAAAAGAAATCACAAAACAAGAAAAGTTGTTTACAAAATTAGTACCCTATGTAGAATAACCCCTAATCTTACCTCTAATGCATCTTAAACAAGCAAGAATAATTCACAAAATTCCTGCATATTAAGCAGGAGTCTACACCGCTTGCATTATTATGAGTCCAACTTATCCTCTAAATCTGTTCCCAATACTATGAAAGTTTTAGCTCCAATTATCCACCCAGACTTATCTCCTAAATTATTTGCAGCTAAAGAATACACTCACAGTCCTTGTTGTTACGCAATAACCCTGATTTCCTTCCATTCTATTTGAGTTATCTAATGGAGTGAAACATATACTAAAGATACATGGTATGGAACCGTGATTATTGCTTACCAAATAAGCACATTGATTCCAGCTATAAGTAATGCTCCTCACACAGGTATCAATGAGTATGTGAATTCTTCCTCAATGGGGCCTGATCCAGCGATGGTCTGCCTCCTTGTCAAGTTGTCTTTTTTGCCTGGAGTTACTGATGAGTAGGGCTGTAAACGAGCCGAGCCGAGCTTTGAAGTTTCGAGCTCGTATAAAAGTTATCGAGCTTTTCTCGAGCTCGAGCTCAAGCCCAGGTTGACCGTTCGAGCTCGGCTCGAATTTAGTTTCGAGCTTTTCGCGAGCTGTTCGCGAGCTGCTCGAACTCGAGTATTAACAAGCCGAGCTCGAGCTTGGACTTATTTTTTGAAAAAAAAATCTGAATTTCTGTCTAAAAATTCCACAAATCCGCATAAGATTATCTAGAGATTGTTTCTCACTATCAACAAAATTTATTTATTTTTATTTCTAATTTCTGAATCTACCGTTCTTTCTCCCACTCGCCTTCTTCTTCAACAATCTCACCTCCAATCAACAAAACCTTGAACAAACCAAAGTGGCCTTGGCCCAATGGTATGTTGGTGACTTTCCGAATGGGAGGTCACCGGTTCGATTCCCCTCAAGGGGAATTTCTGTGGTTTAATTTCTATCTTGGGTTTCAGGTCCTTCGAGTCCCAAGGCACATCCGTGCGGATTAAGGAAGCAACATTCCGGGCTTGTATCCTCGGTGTGGGGAGTTCGAATCTTGGCAGAGCAAATTGAGCCCAATTGGTGTTGTAAGAGTGATGTAATTGCCTCGCAGGAGCAGTGGAGCAATCGGTGGTGTTGTAAGAGTGATGTAAATGCCTTGTAGGAGGGCTCCCTGGGCTACGGAGTATAAGAGACCGCCACCCCTACTGTAGGGCACATTCCGCGATTTACCTCCGCCTCATGCGAGGGCCGGTAGAATAGTGGTCGTAATTAGTCCGACAAAACCGGAACCTGGATATCAAAAAAAAAAAAAAACCTTGAACAATGCTGCTTTGTTCATTTCATTTCAGAGCCTTGATTGGCTCTTTTCCAATTTACCTTTACAGAAAAAAAAGCCTAAGCAGACTCTTTCACGAACATTCACTTCTCTCTCTCTAAACTTTCTCTCTCTCTCTCTAACATATATATATATATATATATATATATATATATATATATATATAATATACTATATATATATATATACTCCCTCCGTCCATTTACATACTTCACACTTTCTATTTTGGGCGTCCACTTACTTACTTCACACTTTTTTTCTTTCCTAAAATGGAAACTTTATATTATTAAAATATTAACCCTACCCCACTATAATTTACTATTCCCTCCACTCATTCTCTCTCCTATATTATTTTAATACTCACAACACCATTATAATTTACTATTTCCTCCACTCGTTCTCTCTCCTATTTTACTTTCACACTCACAACACTTTCAATATAATACTCCCTCCTTAATAAACGTGTAAACAATAACTGTGAGTGTAAAAGTAAAATAGGAGAGATAATGAGTGGGAGGAATAGTTAGGAGAGAGAATGTTGTGAGTGAAAAAGTAAAATAGGAGAGAGAATGAGTGGGGTAAATAGTGAAGATTCTTTTCCATTTTGGGTAAGTATCAATTGATGTGGGACGGAGGGAGTATATACTATACTCCCTCCGTCCCGCTAATATTAGCACACTTTCCTTTTTGGGCGTCCCGCTAATATCCGCACACTCCCAAAAAGGAAACTTTATATTAATAAAATATTCACCCAACCCCACTCATTCTCTCTCCTACATTATTTTAATACTCACAACACCATTATAATTTATTACACCCTCCACTCATTCTCTCTCCACTCATTCTTTTACACTCACAACATTTTATTAAAATATCATATTCCTTAATTCCCGCGCAAACAGTGTTTGTGCTAATATTAGCGGGACGGAGGGAGTATATATATATATATATATATATATATATATATATATATATATATATATATATATATATATATATATATATACACACTCCCTCCGTCCCACTATACTTGACACTTCTTTCCATTTTGGGCCGTCCCACTATACTTGACACCTTTCAAAAATAACCAAGTTTTTATATTTTTATATTCACTCTACCCCACCACTCATTCTCTCTCTTCATTTTCTACCACATATTTATTCAACCAACACTACTATTTACCCCACTCATTCTCTCTCTTCATTTTTCACCACACATTTTTTTTATTTTATTCTTTTTCCTTGGTTTTTGAACCCACCCCTTGGGTGTCAACTATAGTGGGACGGAGGGAGTATATATATATCCAACATAACATAAGCTACCCATTTTTTTCATTGCACGCAAATTAAGAAAATGGGTGGAAAGAAAAAATATTGTGAGTGTAATTTGAAAATAGGAGAGATAATGAGTGGAAGGAATAGTAAATTATAATGGTGTTGTGAGTATTAAAATAATGTAGGAAAAAGAATGAGTGGAGGAAATAGTAAAGATTCTTTGCTAAAAAAAGAAAGTGGAAGCTTTTAACGGGACACCCAAAATGACAAAATGGGAAGCTTCTACTGGGACGGAGGGAGTGTATATATATATATATATATATATATATATATATATATATATACTAAAATTCATTCGAGCTTTTAACGAGTCGAGCTCAAACGAGTCGATCTCGAACAGAGCTCGTCTAAAAATCGAGCCAAACACGAGCCGGCTCGAAAAAAAACGAGCTTAAAAATTGATTCGAGTTCGAGTTTACCTCGAGCCCACTCGAACTCGAGCTTTTTTCAAGCCGAGCCCGAGTCAAGCTCGAGCCAGCTCTTTTCGTGTAACAACCTAGCTATGAGACACCTGAGTGTTGAATACAGGTACCTTACAACTATGAAAAACATGTCAGAAATCAAATTAGAATCATAACAAGATCCCTACGTTCAAAGAGAAACAAGCTAAGGAAAGCAAATCCCGGCTACCTCCCTTTAGGTGACTTGTTATTCACGAGTCGAATGCAATCACCAGGTTTTGTTCATAAAAAAAAAATCAAAATTTTAAATACTATCAACGAATTAATTTCATAATTTATACATTAAACTATTATATCTTAATTATAAATGACTTATAAATTTATTTCATCTCTTATCTTATGAGTAACTTATAGGACTTTTTCGTCTCTTATAATTAATTTATAAAATAATTTTTCAACTAAAAAATCAAAATTATGAGATAAATAAAATGGTCTCGCACGCAACAAAACTAAAAATCTATTAATCATCAAAACCAAAACTTAATATCTTTCATCCCAATCTGTTGTGAACGTGAATGCCATTATTGAGTATACACCATTTCCGTTCATACTTGATCAAAAACACTACCAAGGTTGGAGGTAGCAGATCTGAAGGAGCAGACGCAGTGAAGGAAGAGAGAGAGAGAGAGAGAGAGAGAGAGAGAGAGAGAGAGAGAGGAGAAATTGGTGGTTGACAAGGATGAGGGTAGACGTTTTCAAAATCTAACCGGAACCGGCTAACCGGAGGTTAATAACCGTAATCGGTCAAAACCGTCAACCGCCTTAACCGTAACCGCCTTAACCGAAACCGGCGGTTACAAGGTTCGGTTAAGGTTAAGGTTTTCAAAAACCGGCAACCGGCGGTTATTTAACCGGTTATAACCGTTTAACTAACCGGCGGTTATAACCGCCTAACCGGCCAAATTTGAATTTTGTAATTTGAATTTAAATCCCCCCCAACGGCTACTTTGGCAACGGCTCCCCCCAAGGCCCCACCCAACGGCTAGTTGACCGACCGCCCACCCCAGCGCCCAGTCCCACAGAATCCTTCCCAGTTCCCAACGCCCACCCAGGCCTTCAATTAAATCAAAAAAAAAAAAATTCTTTTAAAAAACAACCACCACCCTACTATAAATATTACCTCCCTTCTACCATTTCATTTTCAATTTCACTTTACATTTCTACTTCTACTCTCTCTCTCTACTCTCAAATATCCTAAGTCTCTCTCATACTCATTATATTCAATTTTCAGTTTCAGTTAGTTTTCTTACAATTTCCAGTTAGTTTTTTAACGATTTTTTTTTTTGTATTTCGAGAATTCCAGTCAGTTTTTAGGAATTTCAGTTAGTCTTTTAGAGTTTTCAGTCAGTTTTTTAACATTTCCAGTTAGTTTTTAGGAATTCCAGTTAGTTTTTTAGAGTTTTCAGTTAGTTTTTTAACTTTTTAGTTAGTTTTTCAGAATTTCAGTTAGTTTTTTAGAGTTTTCAGTCAGTTTTTTAGAATTTTCAGTTAGTATTTCAGTTTCAGTTAGTTTTTTAGAGTTTTCAGTTAATTTTTTAGAGTTTTCAGTTAGAATTTAAGAATTTCAGTTAGTTTTTTTAGAGATTTCAGTTAGTTTTTTTGAGGTTTCAGTTAGTTTTTCATATTTCAGTTAGTTTTTTAAACTTCAGTCAATTTTTTAAAGATTTCCAGTCAGTTTTTTAAAGATTTTCAGTTAGTTTTTTTTTTTTAACAAAAGTTAGCTTTTTTTTTTTCGAATTCAAGTTAGTTTTCTAACGAAAATGTCTTCTTCTCGAAAAGGCAAGGAACATGTTGGTTCTACCACCCATCATAACGTAGAAGAATCTGATTTTTTTGAGGAACCATTTACACGAAATGAGCAAGATCAAGATGTGGATGAAAATGTTGTTGAAAGTGGTAGAACGGGGGGGGGGGGGGGTAGAGGCGGCCGAGGCCGAGGCCGAGCTCGAAGTGGTCGTGCTCGGGGACAAGAACAAGAAGAACAACCGCCAATGGTGCCACGTACTTCACGTGCCCTAAGTCCGACACATTTACAATTCATTTTCGAAAAGAGCAACTTGATCCCGATGACGATCGCTATTATCGAGCTATTTGCAACTATTGTCCAAAATCCTACCCATTTGCGAAGGGTGGAGGGCATGGGTCACTTAACACCCACCTACGCACAGTACATCCGGATAAACTTGGCATTTCGAGTGATCAAACTCAATTAGCTCCAACCACCACCCAAGGTTCGTCTTCCGTCCTATTTAAATTTAATAAGGTCATTTATAGACAAGAATTGGCCAAATTTATTTGTGTTAAAGGACTTGCTTTTAACTTTGCGGATGATGAATTTTATAAAAGATTTATAAGACTTTCTTTAAATCCCGCCGCCGCAAGAGTACCACGTTCGACTCTCGTACGTGATATTCATAAGGTGGTGTTAACATATCAAAAAACTTTAATTGAGGTTTTATCAAATTTACCAAACAAAGTTTCAATTTGTGCCGATGGTTGGAGTGATCATTGGCAAAGAAATAGTTATTTAGGTGTTACTTGCCATTGGATAGATAATTCTTGGACTATCAAAAAAAGATTAATTGCATATGAAAATTTTGATCCCCCCCCCCATACCGCCGAAGCAATTTGTTCAAAGTTGAGTGGAATTTTTTTAAAATATAAGATTACGAATAAAATATTTACTATTTCTTTTGATAATGCTAGTGCTAATACCGCTAGTTTACCGGATTTGATTAGAGTTTGTCAACCGTCATTTGGTGGTAAGTTTTTTCATATTAGATGTTTATGCCATATTATTAATTTATGTGTTAAAGATGATTTGCATGCATTAGAACAACATGTTTCCCCAATTAGAGGGGCCCTTGAATATATTTCTAGAAGAAATAGTGTTACAAAAAAATGGATTAGGTTTTTAAGAAATCAAAATCTTGGAGACAAATATTTTACTTTCGATGTTCCAACTAGGTGGAATTCCACCTATAAAATGTTAAAAGATGGTTTTGAGTATAAAGAGCTTCTTATGGATTTTTTGCTACACTTGGTAATAATCAACCTTTATTTTCTTATCAATGGAATGCATGCACTAATTTGTGTAAATTGCTAAAGATTTTTAACACCGCTACTTTGGCATTATCGGGAGTTTATTATCCAACTTCCATTTTGGTTCTTGAGCAATGTGTTGCAATTGTTACTAGTTTTAATAATTTAAAAAATTGCTATGTTTTAGGGGATTGCATTTTTTCCATGAGACAAAAGTGGATAAAATATTTTGCCACTATTCCGTCTTTATTTTTGGTTGCAAAAGTATTAGATCCCCGTGTTAAATTAGATGAGTTGGCTACTATTTTAGCTTTTTATTATACTAATTTATACCCCGAAGGTGACGGTGATCATGAATCTCCGTCGAATATTGTTGAAACTACAAAAAATGATTTGGTGTCTTTTTATAACGAATATAATGCAATTCATGGAAATCCTTCTCAAAATGTTGACTCTACTTCTTCTCAAGATGTTGGTGGTGATTTACTTGAGGCGGATCCGTATCATTTTTTTGCTAATTTGTATAGCAAAAAGAAACGTCCTCGAGTAGGGACTACTTCTTCCTCTAACATTCCCTTGGAGTTAGACACATATTTCAACACTACTTTTGAATGGGATCAAAGTAGTGATAATCCAAATGATTTTGATGTTTTAAAGTGGTGGTCAAGAAGGAACGAGAGTTATCTGATAGCAAATAAGGAAGATTCGCATAATATGGAAGATTCGCATATCCGAGATCTCCTACTTTGTTTATATCCCATAATTCTAGCACTGTATATTTGAATATTAGTGTAAATATTCTAGAGATAGCTTAATGATAGGCTTGATAGTAGTTTACTTAGTTTAGGAATGTTGTATATATGGGAAAAAGGTTTTGGAATACAGACACGGAATATCACTCCTTTTATGGTATCAGAGCTTTAACAATCCTTTTCTCTTCTATCTTTTCTTTTCTTTTCTGACTTCCATGGCTGAGCAACTTAAATACCACCCAGCGTTTACTGTCACTAACATCAAGAATTTCTTGCCTCTAGTTCTTGAAATGGAAAAGGGACAGTACGCATCATGGGCCGAGTTATTTCGTATCCACTGTAGGGTCTTTCTTGTGATAGACCATATCATTCCTCCTCCTGTCAATGACAAAGCAAAGGACTCCGAGTCTGCTCCTGCTCATGACGAGGCCCTCTGGTCACGCCTGGACTCCATTGTCTTGCAGTGGATTTATGGGACGATCTCCACCGATCTCCTTCACACTATCTTGGAGCCTAATGCCACAGCACAACAGCAATGGGAGAGGCTGCAAGGTATTTTCCAAGACAATAAGAATTCTAGGGCAGTCTACTTGGAAAACCAGTTTTCACAGGTTCGGCTGGAAGACTTCTCCAATGTTTCAGACTATTGCCGTGAATTGAAGGTACTAGTCGATCAACTTGCTAATGTCAGTGCGCCCGTCTCCAACAATCGTATGGTTCTTCAACTGATTGCGGGGTTACCAGAAGGGTATGATAGTGTAGCTACTTTTCTTCAGCAAAGTAATCCGCTACCCCCCCTTCTATGAGGCTCGTTCCCGGTTGATCATGGAAGAAACCCGAAAATAGAAACAAGCAAGCATGGCAGCGGCTGCAACTGGGACGGCTTTGGTTGCTGCTCACCGGGTGTCTGAAGATCGGGTTGATTCATCCCAAGGGCAGGCTCTCCAATCAGGAGGTCGCGGTAAGAAAAATAATGGCAGTGGGCATAATCACAGCAATCCAAAGGGTAAGAATCAAGAAGGTCGTGGTCGTGGTCAAAACAATGTTCGTGGTTCTCCCTCTTCTGGTCCGACTCGTGGGTGGCAGCCACCGCCTCCATGGTGGCACTACTCAGCAAGCTGGACACCTCCTCCACCAAGCTTTGTTCCTCCGCCGTGTCCTTACCCAACGGCTCCTCCTGCTCATTCGGCCTTTTCCCGTGGTGTGTTGGGTCAAAGGCCTGCCCAAGCTTACACTGCTTATGCTCCTTCTGTGGCTGATTCCTCTTCCTATATGCCCACTGACATTGAATCGGCCATGCACACCATGACTTTGAATCCCCCTGATGAGACAGTTTACATGGACACTGGGGCTACTTCTCACATGACGGGAAACCGAGGTATGCTCTCCTCTTATTTTAATTTAAGTCATCAAAATAAATCTATTCTAGTTGGTAATGGTCATAAAATTCCCATTCACGGGTATGGACAACATTTTCTTTCCCCTCCTTATCCACCTCTTAAACTATCCAATATGCTTTATGCCCCCAACTTGATTAAAAATTTGGTTTCCGTTCGTCGCTTCACAACTGATAACAATGTGACTGTTGAATTTGACCCATTTGGTTTCTCTGTGAAGGATATCAGGACGGGCACTCCAATTCTGAGATGTGATAGCACCGGTGATTTGTACCCCGTCACCACCAACTCCAGTCATTCTACTTCCATTCCATCTAGTTTTACTGCTTTAAGTCCAAATTTATGGCATGACCGTTTAGGTCATCCCGGAGCCCCTGTTTTTCGCTCCATTTGCATTTCTAAGTCTATTGATTGTGAACCTAAATCTTTGAATGGGATTTGTTCCTCTTGCGTTTATGGGAAGCATGTAAAATTACCGTTCTTCTCTTCTACTTCTTGCACGTATATGCCTTTTGATATTGTTCACAGTGACTTGTGGACTTCTCCGGTACCGAGTTCAGCAGGTCATAAATATTACATGCTATTATTGGATGACTACAGTAATTTCTTGTGGACCTTTCCAATGGCAAACAAATCTCAAGCTTTTTCCTTTTTCCTCACCTTTAGTCGTTTAATTCAAACTCAGTTTGCCCGTCCGGTTAAAAGTTTTCAATGTGATAATGGGAAGGAATTTGATAATTCACACTTTCGTTTGTTTTGTCAAAATAATGGCATGGTCCTTCGTTTCTCATGTCCTCACACATCCTCTCAAAATGGTAAGGCCGAACGCAAGATACAAACTATAAATAATTTGGTTCGGACACTTCTTGCTCACTCTTCCATGCCGGCTCATTTTTGGCACCATGCATTGGCAATGGCCACATATCTCTTAAACATCATTCCCCACAAAACACTTAAAAATTTATCCCCTACTCAAATTTTGTATTCTCGGGTTCCAACCTATACACATTTGAGGGTTTTTGGGTGTTTGTGTTATCCTCTTATTCCTTCCTCTACAATTCATAAATTACATTCTCGCTCTAATCCTTGTGTCTTCTTGGGGTTTCCACCAAATCATCGGGGTTACAAATGTTACGATCTCTCCACTCACAAAATCATTATTTCCCGTCACGTAATATTTGATGAGACTAACTTCCCCTTTGCCCATTCTCCATCCCCAGATAAAAATACTCATGACTACTCCTTTTTGGATGATAATTTACATCCATTTCATAGTCCATGGGCAACAACCACATATGGCCCAACTTCTTCACCAAATAACCCAACTGGTGCCCCACTGGCCCAACAGACAATGCCCAACAGCTCAGCCCCAAGATTTCTAGCTAATTGTCCATCGGCCCAGGTTACTTCACAGACCCATTTACCTACTCCAGTCCAATTGCCATCTCCACCCCCCACTTCCTCCCCTTCTCCTGGACGGACTGATGGCCATGCTAGTCCACTTTCTTCTGGGCCTTCTTCACCACATGCGCCTCTTACTTCCTCTTCTGAACCCATGAGCGTTCCAGCTCCCTTGCCCAGTACACGGACTGTTACTACTCACAGCATGCATGGGATTTCTAAACCAAAAGTTCAATTTAATCTTTTCTCAGCTGTCACTCCGTCCCCAATTCCAACAAATCCCAAATCTGCGTTGTCCGACCCTAACTGGAAATTGGCCACGCTAGATAAATTTGATGCTTTAATTAAAAATAAGACTTGGGAGTTAGTAACCCGTCCCCCAAAAATTTCACTGTGTAATAAAAATACCTTGCAAGTGTACAAGTCACCGAAGTAGCAATGTACAATAGTAAGGGTCGAACCACAAAGACTCGTGTGTTTAACAAGTTAATTCAACTGGCGCAGAAAGTAACAAAAAGGGGTTTTTGATTTAGTTTATTAACTAAATTACTAAAACGAGAAATTAAACTATTCAATTGAAGAAAACAAGAAAGCAAGAGACAAAGATTTAATCAGATCAAAGGAATTCACGGATTGGATTTCATAATTGTATCCCCTCTATGCTATGATTTTGATAATAAAAATAACAATCTCATTCAAAGACTCTTTCACATGATTAAGGGTTAGGACGTTTGGTGTTCGAATTGCAACCCTAATATTTCTATCTTATTGTAAATTCCGGTAGGTCAAAACAACTTTCAAGAAACACATTAAGTCCACAAGAAACAAATGAATCTAGGTTGTCTTGTATTTCGGTAGGTCAACAATCCAACCTAATTGATGAATTAGTGTACTTTAAATAAACCGTTCACGGTAGTGCAACAGTCTAAAACATAGTAAAGAATGATAATTAATTCATCAAATAAGAATGAGAGAGTTTGGAAGAATTAAAAACTGAAATTAGCATAGAGGTTCCACAATTACTACATCCAATCCATGAATCAATTACTTAGCTACTCATAATAAAAATCGAAATTACAAACATAAAAATAAAACCTGAAATTGAAACGGAACGAAGGAAGTATTTCTTTTCTTTTCCTCCTTCTACAGTGCACGGCATGAATCAAAAACAAGTCCTCTCCTACAGTAGCCGACTCCCTTTTATGAATAATGCCACGGCTGATTTACATCAAAAACTTAGGCTACACTTCTTCTTACAGCAAGCCCATTACAAGGCCCAATTCTTCAGCAAGCCAAGCCCAATTCCACCTCGTGAGGACGATTCGTTTCATGTGGTCTCACTCGTTCTGATTTAATTGCAATTCTCTCAGCCAGATCATGCATGCAATGGCCGGCCACCTTTCAATGCCTTGCCCTGATTTGCTGCCTATGTTTTGGACCACTATATATTCGTTTCGTCTCGCAATTTTTTGCCGTCGCACTTTGACCACTATAATGAATTCTTTTGCACTTTGCTCTTTGAGATTTTATTTTTAACTTTAACCCACGAATTTTTATAAATCAAATTTCTCCCAAATTTCCGTATTTTCAGTTTGGTCCCTGAATTTTCAATAAATTACAACTTGGCCCTTGAACTTCCAAAGTGGGTACAAATCCTCCGTTTTTAGCATTGTTTCACTTCAGTCCCTGAACTATCAAAACACTAACAAAATACATTAAATTCTCAAGGTTTCGAGCATCAAATAAGCTAGAAATATATCTTTTGGATGGGTAAAACCACATCCATCAAATATTCCCAAACTTATCTTTTGCTCGTCCTCGAGTAAAAACAAAATAAAAACTAACTAACCAAATAAAACAAAAGAAAATATTTTTGATATGTTCTCAATATATACAAGGTTGCCGGCCAAACAAGTCTCAGATTCTCACATAATATGCTAAACAAGTGCCAATAAGAATATGCAATTACAATCACATTAATGCATCTAACCCACAATTTTCCACCTCGGCCTGAATGGTGAATGAAATATGGGAGATCATGATCAACAAGATAAGATTGTTTATGGGTTCACTAAAACATGCCCTACATCACAGATAACAATACAATTCCATATACAAGGATACTCATACGCACTTGTCAACCCGATTACTCAATATTGAACACGAATTATGGCTTTAGGGTTAAATCCATAACAATTGTGGGGTTAGGTTCGCGGGTACAAACGAAGGAATGGACATACAAACACAAAAATGTGGAACTAAAAGTCTTCCATTGCAAGTTACTTCTTTCGAAATTTCAGCTTTCCGCTCACCTTTGTTTCCCCAATGCTTCAAACCCCAAACTAGACTTTGTCATACTTTATACATGTAGGGTTGAAAGCATTCCCTCACTCAAAAATAGGTCACTAATCAATCATACTTCACAAAATTAGGGGGTAAGCCAATTTTTTTTTCTCTTTTTTTACTTGTTTTTTTTTTTTTGAAACTTGAACTTGAACTAGAACTCTTTTTTTTTTTTTTTTTGCCCCCTTTTATACAATACACATCCACTTCACAATTTTTGACCTCACTCATTCCCATAATTTTCCTATTCACCCCCAAACTGATCGTTTCTAATTCAACATTCTTGCAAAGGTAGGATAAACCTATTCTAGGTGTCAAGGGTTAGGGAGTAGGCTTCAAATGAAGGCGAATGGTGGTCTAGATATTCCATTCTTTCTAAAAAGGCTCAAAATGGGATCAAGTGACAATTTATATATAAACAGTGGCGAGAAAGTCGAAAGCTCACAAGAGGATTGTCAAAGAAATAAAAGCCATAAATATTAAATAATCTATTGATTTGTTATTGACAAGCGTGCAACCATGTTCTAGGACCCCCGAGAATGTCAAAGTGAACCCATAAAGGACACCTAAATTAATGAACATGATCAAGAAATATGATGGAAGTGAATGGTGGTGCAATTGTGTTTTACATGTATTAATGCAATTCTAATTAACATATTCAAATTGGCACAAACTAGCAAAACTCGATCAAAAACCCTCAAATCATCACGGACGTTGGCCAACTTCCAAACATATAATGAGAATAAAATTTTTTAAATTTTTCTATTTTTTTGGAGGGTGACACTATATACACTCCCCTATAAACCCACAAACTCGGAGAGATATCTACCCCCAAACTCAAAACATGCTATGTCCTCATAGCAAAGAGAACAACAACATGCCTCGGGTTCAAAGGCCGATATGACACAACAACACAAATAAATAAAGCAATAAAAATGTACCTACTTGGGTTGCCTCCCAATTAGCGCATTTGGTTAAAGTCGTTAGCCCGACCGTTGCCCCACTTACTTGGGGTTGAGATTGGCCTCAATGGATTTGGCCTTTGCTTTTCGGCCCTTTGACCACCTTTGATTTTCTCGGGCACAAACGCCCACTTCCTTCCATGCGTAGGTCCCTTTCTTAATTAATTCAGGTGGAGCTCACGAAACTTTGGGTGCTTTATGCTTCACCCTTTTTCTTTTCTTTTTGTTGGGGCTCTTGCCCCCAAACTTAGTTTGTTCCTTCACCTGCGGAACATCTTCCTCAACAAGATCAAAGAGGTTATCTTGAACAAAAATATTAGCAAAAATAGTCTCAGATAAATCAAGCAAATAACTCTCCTCTCAGGCACTTGTGATTTTAAGGGGACAAGAAGGTTGTGTGATGACCTCAACTCCTTTTGGGAGTGATTTAGGGGGTGATATGGTCCGTCACTCCTCGAGTGTTGATCGGCCTTAATGTTGCTAGCCATGTGACAAAACGTCCACATTATCCCTAATTTTCTCACCGTCATCCACACAATAATTCTTAATCGCAAAATCCATAATGTAACCTACAAATTCCTTCTTAGGTGGAGGTTCTTTACAATTTTCAAACATGGAGAACCTAATTTCCTCCCCCATCACAGTCAATGCAATATTACCATGTGGCACATCTATCACTGATTTGGTGTCAAACAGAAAAGGTCTCCCAAGTAATATGGGAGCCCCAAATTCATCACCCTCATGATTTTCCATACTTACCACCATAAACTCAACTGGAATTACAAATTTATCTACTTTAACCAACACACCCTCTACAACTCCTATTGGTCGTTTAACTGACTGATCAGCCAATTGCAAATTCCTTGTAGGAGGTTGCAAATTTTGTAATCCCAAATTCCTGAAAATATGGTATGGCATTACGTTGACACTAGCTCCTAGATCCATTAAACCATTAAAATTTTGACCCCCTAAAGTAATCGGAATAGTAAAACATCCGGGATCTTTTCTTTCTTTTTCTTTATTCAACACATCCACACCACCAGAGGGTATGGTTTTTTCAACATCAAGACAAGTGGATTCATGATTACTCGCAGAAAAGACATCATGAATTACCCCCAAACTTCTCTCTTCCTCACAAGCATAATTATCACTATCAACATCACAGAGAGAAGAGAGAAATACCTCCTCAATTTCATCGCTTTCGTCCCAAATAGTCACAATAGACTTGGCTTGCTCTGGTGGGTTTTGAAAATTTTCTTGTCTTTGGCTTTGTACCGCTTCCACCAACTGTCCAATTTGGATCTGTAACTTCTGCATGGCAGCCTCATGATTTCTGAAGGCTTGTTGTTGTTCCATCTTTAACTGCATCATGGGCTCTTCCCAAGGCTCTCTGTTCCTCTCGAAGGGCCCCTGTGGTGGTTGGGGATGGAGGGTTTTATTCGGTTGATTTCCACCCCATGACAGGTTGGGATGTCTCGGCCCTGCTTGCCCTCCTAGATTGTATGCATTCCCGTACTGATTGTTGCTTGGTGGGAACCTTTGCATATATGTTGCATTGCACACTTTGCTCATGATCACATAAATGGGGACTAGTGGTGGGGCAAACTTCATAGGAATGAGTGTTAGAACCACAAGTTACACAACCATCATGCACCAAATTACCAACAGATGACACATTAGATGCAACATTAGAAGTACTACTCATGGCCAATTTATCAAATCTTTGATTTAGAAGTGCAAATTGTTTTATGATCTCATCACTCAACCCTATTCCATTCACACTATTTGTTTTACCCCTTGACCCCCTCTCGTTGAGAATTAGATGCTAGTCTCTCAAACAAAGCTTGGGTCTCATCTGCTTTTGGCTCCCAAAGAGCCTCCTACAAGGTTGTCCACCATGCCTTTGATCGGCTTGTGTCCAACCCCCCATAAAAAGTCTGATGCAATAAAGGTTGAGAAAAATTTTGGTGGGGACACTGCATCAAGAGCATTTTAAATCTGTCCCATGCTTCATGAAATGCCTCAAAAGAGTCCTGTGTGAACCCTATAATTTTCTGTCTAAAAGTGGCTAACGTGGCATGTGGGAAATACTTTCTCAGGAATATATCATGTAACTCATCCCAAGTAGTAATGCTCCTAGGCGGGAGCAACATAAGCCACATCTTAGCATTATCTCTCAAAGCAAAGGGAAAACATTTCAGTCTTAGGTGCTCATCAGTCACACATTCTCTTAACGGAAAACTCGACACAATCATCATATATTCCCTCAAGAAATTCAAAGAATCTTCAGAGGGGAGGCCATGAAATTGAGGGATCATGTTAAACAGATGGCCTTTTACCTCGTAACTTTTTGTTGCATCAGTCAACACAATGCATGACACAGACGTGTCAACTCGAGGCCTAGAGAAGGCATCCATAGTAGGTGCTTGCAAAGCCATATCAAATGAAAATTCTTCTCCCTCGATGGAAGAAGTTTCTAAGTCACTCAAAGTTACCTCTGTCTCGGTGACAGAAGTTTCAGAATCAGTTTCACTCACTTGAGTGAGTAGAGGGAATGCCTCTCTCAACTTTGTCTATATCGTAGTTCAAAGGAACCAACTTAGGATCCAATGACCGGCGACCAAACATGCACCGATTAAATAAACTTGTTAAAAATCACAACAAGTCCCCGACAACGGCGCCAAAAAATTGGTGGATAAAATTCCATTGTGTAATAAAAATACCTTGAAAGTGTACAAGTCACCGAAGTAGCAATGTACAATAGTAAGGGTCGAACCACAGAGACTCGTGTGTTTAACAAGTTAATTCAACTGGCGTAGAAAGTAACAAAAAGGGGTTTTTGATTTGGTTTATTAACTAAATTACTAAAACGAGAAATTAAACTATTCAATTGAAGAAAACAAGAAAGCAAGAGACAAAGATTTAATCAGATCAAAAGAATTCACGGATTGGATTTCATAATTGTATCCCCTCTATGCTATGATTTTGATAATAAAAATAACAATCTCATTCAAAGACTCTTTCACATGATTAAGGGTTGGGACGTTTGGTGTTCGAATTGCAACCCTAATATTTCTATCTTATTGTAAATTCCGGTAGGTCAAAACAACTTTCAAGAAACTCATTAAGTCCACAAGAAACGAATGAATCTAGGTTGTCTTGTATTCCCGTAGGTCAACAATCCAACCTAATTGATGAATTAGTGTACTTTAAATAAACCGTTCACGGTAGTGCAACAGTCTAAAACATAGTAAAGAATGATAATTAATTCATCAAATAAGAATGAGAGAGTTTGGAAGAATTAAAAACTGAAATTAGCATAGAGGTTGCACAATTACTACATCCAATCTATGAATCAATTACTTAGCTACTCATAATAAAAATCGAAATTACAAACATAAAAATAAAACCTGAAATTGAAACGGAACGAAGGAAGTATTTCTTTTCTTTTCCTCCTTCTACAGTGCACGACATGAATCAAAAACAAGTCCTCTCCTACAGTAGCCGACTCCCTTTTATGAATAATGCCACGGCTGATTTATATCAAAAACCTAGGCTACACTTCTTCCTACATCAAGCCCATTACAAGGCCCAATTCTTCAGCAAGCCAAGCCCAATTCCACCTCGTGAGGACGATTCGTTTCATGTGGTCTCACTCGTTCTGATTTAATTGCAATTCTCTCAGCCAGATCATGCATGCAATTGCCGGCCACCTTTCAATGCCTTGCCCTGATTTGCTGCCTATGTTTTGGACCACTATATATTCGTTTCGTCTCGCAATTTTTTGCCGTCGCACTTTGACCACTATAGTGAATTATTTTGCACTTCGCTCTTTGAGATTTTATTTTTAACTTTAACCCACGAATTTTTATAAATCAAATTTCTCCCAAATTTCCGTATTTTCAGTTTGGTCCCTGAATTTCCAATAAATTACAACTTGGCCCTTGAACTTCCAAAGTGGGTACAAATCCTCCGTTTTCAGCATTGTTTCACTTCAGTCCCTGAACTATCAAAACACTAACAAAATACATTAAATTCTCAAGGTTTCGAGCATCAAATAAGCTAGGAATTTATCTTTTGGATGGGTAAAACCACATCCATCATTAATGTTATACGATGCATGTGGATTTTTTCTCATAAAAAGAAATCTGATGGTTCATTTGAGCGGTATAAAGCCCGACTCGTTGGTGATGGCAGGTCACAACAAGTTGGCATTGATTGCACAGAGACATTCAGCCCCGTGGTTAAACCCGCAACCATTCGTACCGTGCTCAGTTTGGCCTTATCCAAAGCATGGTCTATTCATCAACTGGATGTCAAGAATGCATTTTTGCACGGGTCATTACAAGAAACTGTATACATGCATCAACCGATGGGGTTCCGAGATTCCAGTCACCCGGATTATGTTTGCTTGCTTAAAAAGTCCCTTTATGGCTTAAAACAAGCACCTCGGGCATGGTACCGTCGATTTGCAGATTATGTGGCTACTATGGGATTTACTCATAGTAAATCAGATCACTCCCTCTTTATCTATGGTAATGGTCCTGATATTGCATATATACTTCTGTACGTGGATGATATTATTCTTGTGTCTTCCTCAGATCATCTTCGCAAATATCTTATGTCCACTCTTTGCTTCAGAATTTGCAATGAAGGATCTTGGTCCGCTTAATTATTTTCTGGGTATTGCTGTAACCCATTATGATGGGGGTCTCTTTCTTAGCCAAAAGAAATATGCTGAGGAAATTCTGGAAAGGGCGGGCATGACTTCTTGTAAACCTTCTCATACCCCGGTTGACACGAAGTCGAAATTAAGCACCGCCAGCGGTGTACCATTGGATAATCCGTCTCTTTATCGGAGTCTGGCCGGAGCTCTCCAATATCTCACCTTTACTCGTCCAGATATTTCCTATGCCGTTCAACAAGTTTGTCTACATATGCATGATCCGCGGACCGACCACATGAATGCTCTCAAACGCATTTTACGCTACATTCGTGGCACAATTCACTTGGGTCTTCACTTATCTCGGTCCGATACTTCTTCACTTATTTCTTACACGGACGCCGACTGGGGTGGTTGTCCTGATACTCGCCGCTCCACCTCCGGTTACTGTGTATTCTTGGGTGACAATTTAATCTCTTGGTCCTCCAAACGTCAGCCTACGCTCTCTCGTTCTAGTGCCGAGGGTGAATACCGGGGCATGGCTAATGTTGTTTCGGAGTCATGTTGGATCCGGAATTTACTATTAGAATTACATGTCCCAATTAAAAAGGCCACTCTTGTTTATTGTGATAACATGAGTGCAATTTACTTATCAGGGAATCCAGTCCAACATCAACGAACCAAGCACATTGAAATGGATATTTTATTTGTTCGGGAAAAAGTAGCAAAGGGACAAGTTCGTGTTCTTCACGTCCCTTCTCGGTTTCAAGTTGCTGACATTTTCACGAAGGGACTTCCGCGGGTATTATTTGATGAATTTCGTGCCAGTCTCAGCCTCCGTCCCCCTCCGGCGTTGACTGCGAGGGTCTGATAGCAAATAAGGAAGATTCGCATAATATGGAAGATTCGCATATCCGAGATCTCCTACTTTGTTTATATCCCATAATTCTAGCACTGTATATTTGAATATTAGTGTAAATATTCTAGAGATAGCTTAATGATAGGCTTGATAGTAGTTTACTTAGTTTAGGAATGTTGTATATATGGGAAAAAGGTTTTGGAATACAGACACGGAATATCACTCCTTTTATTATCCTATACTCTCTATAATTGCAAAAGAAGTCTTAGCTTCTCCCGCGTCAACGGTGGCGGTCGAATCCGCATTTAGCATTGGAGGAAATGTTTTGGATGAAAGACGTTTCCAACTAACGGTTGAAAACTTGGAAAATCAACTATTACTTGGGGATTGGGTTAGATCGGAAAAGAGAGAACAAGATATGCCTTATGAAGAGGATACACTTGACCCAAAATATCAATACGATGTGGATGACTCTACGGGAAGTGACTAGTGAGGATTAGATTAGTTTTTAATTTTAATTTTTTAGATTAGGTTTATTTTTATTGAATTGTAATAGTTAGGTCGAGGTAAAAGCTCCTAAATGTCCCCCCTTAATTATAAAAGGGTAAGGTTGGTTGTCCGTCTCTTTGCAATTTTATTTAATTAATAAAATTTAAGGGTACCGTCCCTTTTTCTTTTATATACTTTCGTTTATTTTTAAAAAAGTTAAGTTTTATTTCTTTCAAAATTCATAACTTTTTTTATAAATCTTTTTGTAAAAAATGTATATAGTAAACAAAATTCTAAAATGGTCTTATTTATCCAAAAAAAAAATAAAAATAAAAATAAAAAGTTAACTTTTTTATAGAACTAGTTAAAAATCTGTTAAAAAGTTAACTGTTTTCTTCAAAAAAAAATGTTAAAAACTGTTTTTTTTTTTAAAAAGTTAAGTTTTATTTCTTTCAAAATTCATAACTTTTTTTATAAATCTTTTTGTAAAAAATGTATATAGTAAACAAAATTCTAAAATGGTCTTATTTATCCAAAAAAAAAATAAAAATAAAAATAAAAAGTTAACTTTTTTATAGAACTAGTTAAAAATCTGTTAAAAAGTTAACTGTTTTCTTCAAAAAAAAATGTTAAAAACTGTTTTTTAAAAGAAATATTTCTCAAATAGCTTTGCTTAACCAACAAAAAAAAAAAACTGTTAAAAAAATCTGTTAAACACATTTTCCGATAAAATTTCATTTATTTAAAAATTCTTTACTTTTTTTTTATAACTTTTTCCAAAAAAAAATCATTAATAAGTAACATCTCAAATAGTATTCTTTATTCAAAAGGGGGGGGGGGTTATACAGTACAAAAGTTAACCAAAACAGTTAACTATTCCGTTAAAAAATGACTAATCTGGAAAAAAATGGCTCATTTTTAACCGTGTAACCGTGATAACCGTGTATAACCGTGTAACCGTAACCGTTAGTACACGGTTAACGGTTAGAACTTAACGGTTTTTTTAACCGCCGGTTATAACCGTTAACCGGCGGTTATAACCGTATGGCCACGTCTAGATGAGGGCGTCAAAGGTGGATACGACGTCAGAGAGGAGTAAAAGGTGAAGGTCATGACATAATCAGAAATTACACAGTATCTAAGGAACAACATATGAGGTGGAGTAGAGAAGACAAGGCGCCGAAAAATTTCATAGATCCGGGAGTACTAGGCCGGAGAAGAGAAGACAAGGCGCCGGAAATGGAGTTACAGCGCTTGGAGTTTTATCAGATCTGGCTCAGATCTAGGTAGAAAAAGACACTGGAGTTGAGAGATATAGCGGTCATCGTCGATCGTCGTTGCCGGAGATGGTTCGGGAGAGAGAGAACTGTGAATGTGTGTGTGGGTGTGTGTGGTGTTTTAGAGAGAGAAGGAAGATATAAAAAATGAGAAGAGTAGGGAGGTGAGGGGTGTCTGGGGAATTTGAATATGAGGAGAACTCTTTATTTGGGATTTACAATCTATTAAGAATCACCTGCCAATCCTATGAAGATAATTTATAATCGGAAATTCACAAATACATACTCAAGTTTGAAAAATACCTAGTAGTTTTCGAGAAAATTGTTCTTCAAACCTTCAAACTATTAACTAGCCTGGCTACCAACAGCAAAAGCAGATGATGTCTGAAGGGCCCGACAGTTACTTCGCACATGGCAAATACAACTACAGAGGCATGCAAGTAGTAAGCATTCCTCTGCATTCTAAGTATCCACACATGACACATGCCATGCCAGTTCTTCGATCAGGCGATGCTGAGCAGCACCTTCTTCGAGTATGTGAATTCTTACCTACTGCAAACAGCAACGAGTATGTGAATTCTTACTGTGGGAATTCAAACGAGTACGTGGGAATTCCAAAGTCGTTTGAGAAAGCCCTGAAAGGAGGGCATATCAGTCTGGAAACCGGTTTCCAAAATTACCAGTATAAACACACTGCTGGCATGTATCCCATCAAGGACATGAAGGGATTGGTGAATTCTTATCTTGGAAGCTTTGAAGATCGCACCGATAAGAAGGCCCAGAAACAGGGGCATATCACATTGGGAAACGCTGTCCCACATTACTATTATGAGTCCGACACTAGCATGTGGCCTACTGCAAAGTGTAATGAATTTAATAATTCTTTCCATGGAACTTCAGAGTAGATGAAAACTCCAAAGTTTACCGGGAAGACTCTGAAACAGGGGCATATCAGTTGGGGAGATGGTATCCAACATAACTATTATGATTCCAATACAAGCATGTATCCTACTTCACACAGCAAGGAGTATGTGAAATCTAACCATGGGAGTTCAGACGAGCACGTGAAAATTCCAAAGTTGATAGGGAA
This sequence comes from Adenophora triphylla var. japonica, assembly GCA_022495995.1. Taxonomy (NCBI): domain Eukaryota; kingdom Viridiplantae; phylum Streptophyta; class Magnoliopsida; order Asterales; family Campanulaceae; genus Adenophora; species Adenophora triphylla. The sequence goes on along the minus strand of JAFEMH010003907.1, from coordinate 84,235 downwards.
GGTCCTAGAAGAGGGGCATATCCGTCAGGAAGCTGATTCCCCATATTACCATTACATTGCTGGCATCCATCCAGACTGGGACAGCAACGGGTTTGTGAATTCTTACCATTGTAGCTCAGAAGACCATAAGGAAGGGAGGCTGGCTGAGAAAGCACATGAACATGCACAAATTAGTACAGGAAATGATAGAATACCCGTGGTAAAATTTAGAATACCCGTTTATTTAGGATCGTGTGAAGAAGCTTAAGCTTAGTAATGGGTCAAGTTAGCTATCTAACGAATGTCTGTACTGTCTTAAGAAATTACTCCATCTGTCCAATGAATGTACACTTGTTCATGATGAAGAGCAAAAATAGACACTCGATCACTCAGTGTGGAACTGAGGAGGTACAGAATTATCATGTAGCTTCCCCTCTCATCTTATTACTACTCATTCTATACAATTCTAGCACAAACTTCCGAGTTGACCATATTTTCCATACTTGAACTTCGATAACATTATTTCCCTCGTCCATTGTCATAAGCCTACAATAGTGTGTACATTGGGTCTGTCTATTCTGGGTCAGATTTCTTTTCTTCCTGGAGCTATACAAGGCAGGTACACTAAATGGACTTATCTTGATCATAAATAAATAAGTACTCCCTCCGTCCCAAATGATCTTTCCACATTTGTTGTTGTTAATACAAAGGTACTTTGAGCAATAAATTTAGGTTAACTTGAAAATTCCAATGAAAATTTAAAACTTGTTATTGATTCACCATTATAAATACTATCAATAACATTTTTTAGATGTTCATTAGGATAATTAAAATAACCTAAAATTATTGCTCAAAGTACCGTAATTTTTTTTTTTTGACAAGTAACTCAAAGTAATTTAGCATCGACAAAAAAATAAAAATGGGAAGATCATTTCGGGACGGATAGAGAATCATTTAGGGTTTGGGCTAAATAGTCTCATAAGCTTTACTTACTGTGGTGTGAAAAACATAGTTCTAAGTGTGTTTGGGTTTGAAATTGTAGTATTAAAATAAAACTGGATAGGTACACAATGTTTCATTCTAAAGATGAGCAGAATCTAATCTTTGAAGTGGGAATAAAGTGAGTGGATTCTCAGGCACTTATTTACAAATATGCTATGCACTATTATCTGATGAACATGAAAGAAACCAACATGTTTAAAAATCTCGACAAGACGAGTATAAAGTTTTGGAATTTTTCATTTAGCTATATCAATCCTAATTGATAACCACCGTTGAATGTGCGTGTACTGTTACCATTATACGAAAGGAGATGCGGTCTTATCATTTAGAATATCTAGCCAACCCTATAAATAGAAGCTAAAACAATCAGAGAAACAGAAGCACAGACTTGAATTTCAAGAAAAATACAAGTCCGCTTCAACAAAATGGTTCTCAAATGTGAGAGTTACCCTGGTGCTGGCTACCAACAGCAAACTTATATGGTGGTCCGTGAGACTGATGGCTACTCCCAAAATGGCTATTATAACGGCAGCTCAGGCATGCCGACGGGATATGCTCAGTCGCACGATAACTATCCTAAGTCCCACATGCCGGTTTTCCAACGAGGTCATTCTGAGCAGAAACACCACTCTGGGTGGGGCCACGCTGAGCAGAAGCCCCACTCTGGGTGGGGCCATAATGAGCAGAAGGACCACTCTGGGTGGAGCCACACTGAGCAGAAGCCCCACTCTGGGTGGGGCCATACTGAGCAGAAGGACTACTCTGGCTACTACAACTCTGCACCTGGTACTGTCTTTTCTGGTGAAATTCCACACAGTGAAGGATATGCTAATCATTACCAAGGCAGCAAATATGGTCACATGGGAGCTGGAAATGGTCACTCGAATTACTCACATGGTGGCAGTGACATGCATGGTTATGGTGGCAACAAGAAGTCTTGGACGCTCAAGGGGATTGATGATGAAGAGTAGACATCACATAAGTGAGGGCGTGAAATAAAGAAGTGTATGCTAAATATTAGCTGGATAATAATAAATAGCTGAGCTAATACTCTAAATAATGTTTGTAATGTCTACTGATGTAAAATCTACCATGTATAGGCAAAGACAGTAATAAATATTAATAATTATTTATCTACTCCCTCCATCCCGAAATGATCTTCTCACTTTTTTTGTCGTTACTACGAAAGAACTTTTAACAATAGTTTTAGGTCAATTTAATTATACAAATGAAAATCTAAAACTTGTTATTGATAGTATTGTTCTAATGAAAATCTAAAATAGTATTGTTCTAATGAAAATCTAAAACTTGTTATTGTTAGTATTGTTGATGGTGTATCAATAACAAGTTTTAGATTTTCATTAGGATATTAAATTACTCTAAAATTATGCTCAAAGTTCGTTCGTATTAACGGCTAAAAAAGTGGGAAGATCATTTTGGGACAGAGGGAGCATTTCCATAAGCATCATGATGAAATTATTCTGGAATATTGACATTCATGTAGTAGAATGAACAATTGAGGTCAAGGAAAAAAATGGAATGAACATACACTTACAGTTACAGAAACAGAAACAGAAAAAAAAAAGTTGGTAGTTGAGAATTTTTTTGGCATATATTCATAATCTAATAAAAAAATGCAATGGAAATAACTTCTCCTCTCGGTCTACAAACACTTCAGCTACATAATCTTAACGGATAATACCACGAACGCAAGAAAATGTCCCAACTTTCCATCAAAATCTATGCGGAAATAGGTTAAGGGACGTGATGTCTGACCCATTCAAATGCTTGCAACACAGATTGGGTTGAAAATTGGGATACAAAAGTTGAGATCCATAGAATTTAGCTATATTGAAACTTGTAAACCTAATTTTACTAATTGTAGCAAATTTGGTAACAGGCGCGAGTTTAAAAGAGCTTCAAGGTTTTCATCACCCAAATGATTTTCTAACAAAACCCCAGAAGCAAACCTTTTTTCCTTTTTGCAGTTAGAATTAAACTGATACTACTGGTAAGACTAGGGTAACTACTAGTTACTAAAGAAGGAAAAACTCCTAACTACTAAAACAAGTTAATAAATAATACTAATCCTAATGGACCTAATCTAGAAAGGGCATTTTCCAATTGACCAAAAGGGTTTGTATGCTCATTTGATGGCCCATGACCCTTGGGTTTGGGCTCCAAAGTGGAACATAAGGGAATCATCGTATTCTTACAACAATAGATGTAGTCAATTTTGTTTGAATTGCATATATACAACTACTTTTTGCTAGGGAGACAAATATATCTTGCTATTCAAATCCTGTCACTGCATATTTTAGGAACTACCATCTCTGTAAAACTTAATATATATTCATAAGTAACCTATAAATAGCACTTTAAATTGGACAAAGGAAACGTACCTGGGAGTTGGCTACCAAAAGCAAGGGTACATGATGCACCCAAAGTAGACATCAGCCTCTCCAGACCATATCCATCCAATGGCTTAGGCTCTTTCTGTGCTCAGCATCAACACCTTGGCTAAACCAGAAGTCATCTGCATACTTCACGATACACTTGGCTAGCAAAAGCTTTCTTTTCTCAGTTTTTCATCATTATACAGTTACTTCAGAATTCAGGCATTTCAATATCTTGCTCAGCATTGATCTTTGCATATGAATTTAAGAAAAACTAGATAGCTTTATAGAAAAATAAACGGTGACTTGAACTCGTGATGCATAACGAAAACCATCTGAACAGGTATACAAAAGAATTAAATCAAATAGGATTGAAACAGGATCATCTGCTAATTGAGCTTCCTGGATAAAGATAACTATTCACATAAAAACCATTTGCAAGTACTTCATAAAAGTAAAAGATAAGTTCTATAAAACTATATCCACCAAAAAGTTGTCAATACAGTATATTTAAGTCTTAAAGATCATTCCGTCCCGCAAGAGTCAAATAAGGCCTGAAAGTAGCATAGACACCCACTCTATTCTTTCATCACAAGAAAGACTGTAGAATAGGTCAAGTTTGGGAGGATCACTAACAATTATAGACGCTGCTCGAAGCCGAGCTTGTAGACTAAGATTCGGTATTCTCTTCAACTCCCCATTTAATCTTGCTCTTTTGTCAGTAAGTGCATTGTCAGAAGCCACTTCTCTTCCCACTAGTCCAACCAGAAGTGAAAACTGTTCCTCGTGTTTCTCGAGTAAGGTACCAAACATCTTAGCTACCCCTTCCAATCCAGACGACCAGCTTTCACTAGTTCGGGTCCGCTTCTTGTTTGTATTTTTAGTAGATGTTGAACCACCCTGCATATTAATTTGAGCCTCTTCAACATCATCTATCGAAACCTCATCATTATTTGATTCATCGACTCCCATGCAAGTTTCAGTATGATTATTCGCCTCATGTTCGAGCACATTGCATAGATTCCCATTTATGTATGATCCATTCATTCTATTAAATTCTTCAGCTATGATTATGTTACCAACATAATCATTTACCTCTTCAACACCCAGTGCTTTGTCAGCATCTGATGATGGATTTCCTGCCATCTTCTGACTGCCCCTGCTTTTTCCAAATATGGTACTCAACTCATCATAATAAGGGAACGGTTTCTTTCTCAAGCCCCTTGCCTCTGGGTGATCCTACAACACCGTAAATGATGAATAAACAGTGATCAAGATAACAAAATGGAAAACCATTACAGCAAATCTAAGTATGTTATGCATGGCTACCTTCACCCAATCTTCCCATACATCGTCGTCATCACAAATCACTGATTGTTCTGCATTGCTCCAGTCGATACCAATTGCATTTTTCATGTCAGTGATGGCATCACAGTGCTTCTTTAATGTTTTGAGCCTCGATTCAATATGAGGGCTAGCCTTAAGGTCACATCCAGGAAGCCTTAATTTCAGCTCTTTCTCTAGGGCACCTGTGTATCCACTCTTGAAGATGTTGTTGTCTCTTTTCCATCCTGATTCACATAGTTCGGCGAGTGCAGCAATCAGGGCTTCGTCTTCCTTTCTAGTCCATATACGCGGTTTAATTTTAGAACCTCGTTCGGATGCTTTACTCATTCCTAACAAACCCCCAAAACAAAATAAAGCATCAGAACATTTATACTCATGATCATACACGAGTAAGTAAAACTTATAACAAAAGTTCATAGTTAATTACCGCTAAACAAACAAAATTGCTACTTTCTCCATCCTAAAATGAATGTCCAAAAAAATTGAAATTTGCTCTTGATCAAGAACAAATTCGAATTTTTTTGGACATTCATTTTGGGACGGAGGGAGTAGTTATCTATTTCCAGCTTACCACTGACCAAAAAATCAGGGGAAAAAAAAACAGTTTTAGATAAATTCTCAATGAAGCATTCATGAAAATATGATTAAGCAAACAAGGGCATGCGTTAAACCTAAAATTTTAAGCAATGACATCATCTTGTACCGATTTGCAAAACACAATGTGTCTGTCCAAGTGCATTATAGTCTTTGGTTCCAACTTGTTTAACGCACTCTTGATGAACATGGTTCACATCTTTCATTAAGTTCTGACCTTCGTATTCACAATAGGCTCGCCATTGGAACCGACCATGTAGGAGAAGAATCCACATAATTTAGGTTTCTTGGGGCCAGATCAGGCAGAAACTATGATTTCCATCTTTGGCTAGGAGGAAACCAAACCTTAAGATGATTTCTCCACCTCTTGCTGGCAGAGAAGCACGGATATGACCCCCAAACCCTAAATGAGTGGTCAGACAACCCACAAAAGTTGTGCACTTTTTTTTGTGCTAAGGATGTCCTAACACCATGACACCAAATTATTCTCGAATTCAAAGCACAGGCATAGAAGAAAACAATACACGTGATCAAATTTGCCCGACTATAGATTTTATCACCTACACGGTGCATTATAACGAATGTTGCTTTTGCTACTGCTATAAACTCGACTAACCTAAGGAATACCTATAACCATGATACTAATGCCGTAACAGATATGATCAAGGGTGAAGTTCTAACAAGATCTTTCAAAGTGGTCCTTAAACTCTCATGGAATATATTTTGAAATAACAAAAATCATTCTCATCACAGCAACAACACAAGTGGTCAAGAATCTAAACCCAACAAAAAAAAAAAAAAAAAAAACCGCAACAGGGAATTCACATTACAGCAAATAAAAAGCTTCCGAATTTATGAATAAATTTACTCATGCTCTGATGAATGAGGTTAACTTCAATCAAGAAATTGTAAGAGAACCTAGGATTTGAATGAAGATAGATAAGACTGGAACGGATCTGATCTGATCATACCAGCTGAGCTTGTCACTGTCGTCGCCGGAGGTCCGGGGAAGATTAGGGTTTCAGGAAATGGGAAGGGATGGAATCGGATTCTGTAATAGAATAGAATTGGGCGAGATCTACCGTTGGCATTAAGGGGCAATTGTACCTGAGAAAATTACGGCCTCATCCCTCAATGTAACCTAAACTAACATAACCTAAACTAACGTAATAAATTATTTACCTCATAATCCTACACAATAAAATAACCAATCATATAATTCCTCTAATAATACATAGAAGAGGTGGTCTCCCATGAAAACAAGGGGATCCGTCTCATGCATAAGACGGGTCGATCCATGACCCATGAAACACTTAATTGATTAAATAAGACGGTGGTAAGTTGACCGACATTCCAAGAAAGTAGTCAGCTTGACACGTGGCAGCCTCTCATAGGCCTTTTTTTTTTTCTTTTTTTTTTTTTTAGTTTTTATATTATTTTTTCGACTTTTCAGTGGTTTAGAAAAAGTAATAGTTACCATCTCTTAATGTAATGACTGTATACATATAAAGTAACATTGTTCATAAGTAAACGTAATACCTGTTTTAAAAAAACAAAAGCTCGTTTTCACCCATTTTTTCAAATGTAATACAAACTATATGTATTACATTTGAAATGTAATAACTTATGTATATGAATGTAATAGTTTATACAAGTAAATGTAACACTTTGATAGATGAAATTGTAACATATTTCTATAGATAATGTAATACTTTTACATGTATCATGATAAATTTGAACTCGTTGTAACTTATTGTTTGAAAACATATAGATATCTATACATACGTGTTACAATTATGTACAAATACTATTACATATAAATAACACGTTTGTTACATTTTAGTTATAATAAGTATTACTTTTGCCAAACGAAGAAAACATAGGAAAAAACACTATTACTTTTCTCTATATATGTATTACTTTAATGTATACAAACTATTACTTTATATGCATACAATTATTACATTATGTTATAGTAACTATTACTTTTCACAAAACGAAAAAAAAAAACAAATTTTTTTTAAAAAAAATTCTCTGTTATCGCGTCTAAACCTCACCGTCGCCGAATATGCCATCTCCGCCTCTAGATCCTGCCCAGATCACACTATCAACCATTCCCCCATCAGATCTGAAATGCAGCCCTTCCACCTTCTACTCCCCCTCCCCTCCACGCCCACATCAAGCCGCCCCACCAACTTCTTCTTCCTCCTCTTCGGTCAATAGTCAAGACACATTCACACGCCATGGAATTAAATCTGGAAAATTAAGTATGATTTGGTTAAAATACGAATTTGGGAATGATTACGTCGGGGTTGTAAGTGAGTATGAAGACGATGCAATGGAAATTTTGAGCCGATCTGTGGAAAATGGAAGAAAGGAAATTGAGATCTTTGGTGATGAACAAGGAGACGTGTGCCAGATACGGAGAAGAGACGATACAGTTTAGCTATTTGGGCGGGTCATGGGTCATGGATCCGACCCGTCTCATGGATGAGACGGATATTCTTGTTCTCATATAAGTCTTTGTCTAAATAAAAATTACACCCCTCACAATTCCACCCACATTTCCCTCCCCATCTTCTCCAGTCAACAACTCCGTCAACCATCAACTCCGACGACCAACCCCAGCGACTTTTTTTTTTTACTCCGGCGATCAAATAACTGAGAACTTAAGTTATCAGTAAATTCTCAGTTGTCAACTAAACTTATAAGGACACGATTAACTCTGGCAACCTCTCCAGCGACTAAACAACTGAGAATTTAACTTATCAGTAAGTTCTCAGTTGTCAACTAAACTACTAAGAACACGATTAACTCCGGCGACCACCAACTTCGGCTACCACCAACTCCAGCGACCAAACAATTGAGAACTTAACTTATCAGTGAGTTCTCAATTTTTCAACTAAACTACTAATAACACGATCAACTCCGGTGACCACCAACTTCGGCGACCACTAACTCCGGCGACCAAACAACTGAGAACTTAACATATCAGTAAGTTCTCAGTTGTCAACTAAACTACTAAGAACACGGTCAACTCCGGCGACCACCAACTCTGGCGACCAAAGAACTGAGAACTTAACTTATCAGTAAGTTCTCAGTTGTCTCCACTAAGAACACGATCAACTCCGACGATCAAACAACTGAGAACTTATTAGTAAGTTCTCAGTTGTCAACTAAGCTACTAATAACACGATCAACTCCGGCGACTACCAACTATGGCGACCTCTTCGGCGACCAAACAACTATCAAACAACTGAGAACTTAACTTATCAGTAAGTTCTCAGTTTTCAACTAACTACTAATAACACGATCAACTCCGGCGACCAAACAACTATCAAACAATTGAGAACTTAACTTATCAGTTAGTTCACCCTCCCATCAGTAAGTCACCGGAGTTGGTCGTTGTAGTTGGTAGTCACCGGAGTTAATTGTGTTCTTAGTAATTTAGTTGACAACTGAGAACTTACTGATAAGTTAAGTTTTCAGTTGTTTGTTCGTCGGAGAGGTCGTCGGGGTTGATGGTTGCCGGAGTTAATCGTGTTTTTAGTAGTTTAGTTGACAACTGAGAACTTACTGATAAGTTAAGTTCTCAGTTGTTTGGTCGCCGGAGAGGTCACCGGAGTTAATCGTGTTCTTCGTAGTTTAGTTGACAACTGAGAACTTACAGATAAGTTAAGTTCTCAGTTGTTTGGTCGCCGGCGTAAAAAAAAAAAAGTCGCCGGAGTTGATGGTTGCCAAAGTTGTTGACTGGAGAAGATGGGTAGGGGGTGACCTAAGGTGATGGTGGTTGAAGAGAAAATAAATTGATAAAAATGGTGAACTTAGTAAGATGATAGGAGGGTGAACATAGTAAAATAATGGAAGGGTGTACTTATTAAGCTAGAGATTATATGATTAGATAAAATATTGCTTGTTATAAGGTAAAATTGATAATTTTAAGAAATTATACGTGGTAAATGCCCCTTGCAAACCTCAACCCCCCACCCCCACCCCTACCTCCAACCCCATCTTCATCTTAATTTTTTTTTTTTAAATTAGCACTAGCAACTTTAAGAAAAATTGAGTTGTTAGTAAAAAGATCACATCTTTATCAACTTTGACTCCCTTTGCTTTCAAGAAAAAAGTGCACTATAATTTTCCTTATTTTAAAATTACATTCAATTGATTTCTAGAACTCAAAATAATTTTGCCCATGTTACAAAAAAATAATCTGATTTTGCCACCGCATTTCTCCCATGCACTCAAAACTCGTTATGGCCTAAATAAACTACACATGTATAAAATCACATTTGTTAAAAAAATAATCTGATTTTGCCACTGCATTTCTCCCCTGCACTCAAAATTTGTTACGGCCTAAATAAACGACACATGTATAAAATCACATTTGTTAAAAAAGACACATGCAAGTATAAAATCTTAAAGAACCCTTTTTAGATTTGGTTCTTGAAAAGGTTTGGCATGCCATTAGGTTAGTTAGGTTGATAAGTCATTGTAAATCAACTTCCGTGAAGTATATCCCATGCTAGGTTCAGGGGGGGGAATATATAAAGTATATTTTTTCTAGAAGGAAAGTGTAAATGCAAACTAGTCCTTTGAATTTGATAGTATTACTTATGACCCCCTGTGTTATTAAGCAATATTTCATGATGCAACTTGAGTTTTTCATACTTCAATTGGGAAAAAAACTTGAAAGTAGCATAACTTTTTTTTTTTTTTTTTAACATAATCATATTATATATGAATCAAAACGTTTACACATATAAATTCAGAAGAATTGTGTTTAATTTTTATTAGCATTTGTTGTACATAATAATTTGTATTTGTTATGAAAAATGAAAGTTAAATAATAAGAATTAATTATTATTGCTATGAGTTAACTTCTAATTTTACAGATGATTGAATTAATAATATTAGTTATTGTCTTTGGCAATTAATGATTTTAAACTATAATATATACACACATTATGATTAATAACTATTATTAGATAAAAAATAAAAGTCTATAATGTACATCTAATGTATTAGTGAAAAATATTTTTACTATGTCTTAGAAAAATAATTTTCTAGTTATATTTAACTAATATAGTAAATATCATCTTAACTAATACTATCATTAGTAATGGCTATGGGTAATCTATATAATAACTATTATGTTTAACTAATACTATTAATATTATTAGTTAACATATAGCATAGTAACTATTATAATTAATTAATTCTCTCTCCTACTTTACTTTTATACTCACAATACCAATCAAATCACTATTTCCTACCCCACTTTCTCTCTCCAACCTCACTTTTCATACTCACAACATTTTTTCCACTAACTTTTTCCTTAATTCTCGTGCAAACAGTAACTGTGCAAGTTCTACCGGGACGGAGGGAGTATATATATATCTATAGTATAAATGGGAACGGTACTTGCTACAGTACTATGAACAGTGACATGTGCCAAATTTCCTATTTTGCCCTCACTAAGTTGTCTCTTTCCCATTTTGCCCTTAAAAAAATTTAAATTTAAAAAAAAAAAAAAAACACGTGTCCTTGGACACGGGCTTTTGCTAGTATATATATACTCCCTCAGTCCCAGCGGAGTGTGGATTTTTGGTCAACTTTGACCAACTTTGACCAATAATTTAAATAAATAATAATAATTCTAATAAAAATTTAATAATTTGTTATTGTATCACGCTTAATAATATTAACAATAACATTTTTTGGATTTTTATTAGGATTATTATTATTTTTTTAAATTATTGGTCAAAGTTGATCAAAGTTGACCAAAAATCCACACTCCCCTGGGAAGGAGGGAGTATATAAGACATCATTCGTTAAGAAATAAATAAAACTACAAGGGGGTATATCTATCACCAACGGAAAACTTTTTGAACCTCTTGGGAAATGATTAAAACCACAAGGGTTGAAGTGCAAATTTATCAAAAGTAAAAAAAAGTTTGGCAACAAGAGATTTGTTTGACACACTTCCTAAGTTAATGTTTATTGAAACGTTTTCAAAGTTTGTCACATAAGAATCTAACGACTTTCTGGTTAAATTATGGATGGTAGGTAATGGAATATGATTCCATGTTATCACGATAGACCACAAAAACTACCCTATAAAAGATGAAACACAAGTCTTGTTCAATAACAACACACATATTCAATCAACCGAAAAACAAAAGCTTCATTATCCTTGAGTTTTTACGCGAAAAAATCCCAACCAAAATCCAAGAAAATGACAAAGAATTGAAGCTCAAACGTGAAAATTCATCGTCAAAATGATTCATCTCATGTGATCCAAGCTTCCAACGCGAGTACAACGATTAAGGTGATCCCACACAAGCTATATGATAATGTTCCTCCGTACTCGAATATTTACGTGACTGCTAATGGGTTTGAAAGCACTTCTGCAATCTGTAAAAATATTAATGCCGCTCGCAAACATAATGGTGAAGATATTAATGCAGAAGCGGAAGATTTTATTAGGTTGGAGCATAAGAAGTTCAATGCTACTAGATGATCGATAAATACCCTCTCTCGGAACCAACAAGATAATCTCATTTTGACTTGTTTTGAGACGGACCCGAGCAAAGTAGTATATTTATATGTTAATGTGTGAAATTCAGATCATGAATGATTTAATAAGTAGCTTAGCTACATGATATCTAGTTCTAAATGACTGATTAATTTGTGTGTATGTAATTTAATTGTAATTTGCCTCTTGTTAATTTGTATGTATATAATACTAAATAATTAAAATGAATAATTAAGACAAATATTTGGCACTTGTTTGACATTTGATAACAATTTAGGAACCGTCGTATTAACAAAAATGTCACATAATTAATCAGGACCAAAATGTCACAAAAAGTTTAAATTTTTTGTACAATCAAACTCTCTATACTTGGCTTTTGTTTATTATATTGTTTATTACAAATCAATACTCGATGAATCTCTCACAATACATTAATTACAGTAAAATTCTATAAATTAATAATGTCGAGATGGTGACATTTATTAATTTATAGTGCTATTAATTTATCAATAAACTAATAATCATTAAATTAATTTTTTTTTAGTTGATTTGACAAATTTCGGACTTTCATATGAACTAAGTTCATTGTATGTAAATAATTAGTTGAAAGGTTATTATAATAAGATGGATATCGACAATCTAATAAACTACCGGGTGAAAATGAAGCATGTTAAAATATTCAGAGTTTAAAAGAAATTATGAGTTTAAAAGAAATTATGACTAATTTCATTGAAAATAACGTTTGAGGATGAATTGAACATGATATGATACGGTGTCTTTGAAGTCTTTTACGCAAAAATATACACTCACGACGTTTAAAACTTTTCAGAACTTTATGATGCTATTCGAAAACACAAACGCACCGGATGTAATAAGAAAAACTATAAATGAACTTCACCTAGATTTAAACTTTTTAAAAGAAAATAAACAATTATAGACATATATTTTTACTAAATTGTTTAGTTATAATACAAATTCTCCATTAATAACTTTATCCACTCACAAGGTACAACTTGTTAATTCACAAGGTACAACTTGTTAAAGCATGGAACGACAAAGAGGACAAGTCCTATGTTGATTATCAAACCATTTATCCAAACACCCCTTATGGAAGAAATGCTTACAAGCCATTGACTCACTCACTTCCTCCTCCGCCTCAAACCCACACAAACACACACAGCAATTATCGTTTTCGCTATTCCAGCTTCCACTATCCCCAATTGATATCCTGTTCTTGCATAGTGTTTCAAACCGGGTTATGGATATCTTCCTCCTCCTCCTTCCAATCACTCCTGAATTAGTTACACTTTCTGGGTTCTCGATTTCTTGATCATCTTGTTCTTCTTCCTCGAAGTTTGATGAATTTGCAGAAACACCCCCCACAACTTGAAACAGGACGGATCTAACCGTGTTCTTTAACAGAGCTACTGAGATAACTGTATTCATGACCAGGACAGGAAGCAAACCTTCAGATGGACTAGACATATTGTATAAGCCCATTTCTGTTTCCAAACAGTAGGAATTTGAATGTGTGTGCGTGGTGGAGATTCCTGGGTGAGTGAAGAGGGGTTAAATACAGGGAGGGATGGGGATATCCTAAACCAGGATTAATTTAACCATGGTTGGGGAAGTGGTGGTGACACGTGTGACGTTTCCGTATGAGATTTAGATTGAGTGACGTTAGCAGGATCGTGACTAGGAATAGCGGAAGAATAAGGAAGTGACACCTGTACAGCGGGATCGGACGAGGGCTAATAGGCTGGCGCCTTATGGCGGGTTGTCGTTATCCTTCCGTTACAAGGATCAAACGGAAGCTTCTTGATCGTAGGAACCCGCGTTACAGCCATTTTTAAAGTGGGGGTTTTTTTTTTTAATCTTATTTAACTCCTAATTCCCGCGTTTGGTTTAACCCTGATTTAGGTTTTTCTGTTTTTTTTTTTTTTTCGGCATAAGTTATTGATTGATGTGTACAAATAAAATATAATCCAAATGTCAAATAAAATGTGGGGGCAAGTGTGACTCGCAACAAAGTTAAGGTATATGTGAAAAAGTCAACTAAAATAATCAAACCGAAAGGTTGCGAAAGGTTGGAGGTCAAAGTAGAACCCTTTCTCCAAACGACGTGTGGCAACCACATGGGAGAACTAAGGGGAATAATAATGAAACATATTTACTAAATGGATGAAGGATAAATGAGCGACATCACTGAATCTGGTGAAATGGTGATCTCGTCCTATTCAATCTAAAGCAAAAAATATAAAGGGAAGTGAAGCGAGATCATTGACTCTGGCGAAATGGTGATCTCGCCTACTTTCATAAGACGTCATCCTTGCTAGGACAAGGCACGGCAGAATCATCTGTTGGAATAACTATTACAAAATCTCTGCTGGAAATATAGAAACTAATTTAAAATAGAAATAGAAAATACAAGAGAAGAAAAGATTTGTCGCTGTCCGAGTCGTGTGAAATCACACTCTCCTTAAGACAAATTACGCCCCTCACCACGTTGTGCTTGAGTTGTTACGGAACGCTTGCCTCCCGGGATGAAACGGAGTGCTTAGGAAGGTGGTTGCACAATTAGACCTCCGTGGCGAAGTTGATGATTGAACTTTATCACCACGAATGCAATGCAAGGAGGCCAAAGGGAAGATGAACAATATGCTGCGAAATGATTGTGGAGATTGTGAAAAACTGTATGTTTTCCCTTGTGGTTGTGTTCTATTTATATATTTTCCTCATAGGAAAACTTCCCAACAAATTAAAACCACACTTTTAATTTGCTCAATCAATATTGCAATTATAAACTCCATAGAAAACTGCCCAACAAATTAAAACCATGTTTTTAATTTGTTCAATCAATATTGCAATTATAAATAATGAATTTGCAATTTATTTCGGCAGTTACATGAGCAGAACAGTTTCTGGGAACCGATTCTTTGAGAACGAGGCGCCCGCCTCGACCCACCCAGGCGCCCGCCTCGTTGGTGCACAAACGGGGCAGCCCCTTCTGGACTCCAGGCGCCCGCCTCGGGAAAGCCAGGCGCCCGCCTCGGGCTATCTCACATGGGCGGCACCTACTGGCCTCCAGGCGGCCGCTTCACCTAGGTCCAGGCGCCCGCCTCACCGCCAGAAACATTGGGTCAAGTTTTGGAAAAAAAAATGCAAAAAGTGGGCTCGCGCGGACAGGCTATTTTGGAGCTACATTCGTGTCCGCAGGACGCGCATGCACATGAGTTCGGTAGTCCGAAGCCTATTTCGGTCCATGATTTGCACCCCCCCCTGCGCACCTGTGAGCGAGAGAGAGCCTCTATGTACCACAATCTTACTCCCTACCAAAGTGTAGGAGTATTTAAACTTAGCCACTTTTTCATCTTTTTCCAATGTGGGATAACCACATTTTACCCATTTCAACCCATTAACTTTGAGCCTTCATATCTCATTCATTTCTCAACCATTTTTGACAAATGAATATATGATTTCAATGTACTCATGGAGTAGAACACAATCCAACAATCAATTTGTCATTTTAACAAATAACAACTTAAGAAAATAACTCATTATTTCCTTCAAAACACACTTTTTTCCAACAATCCCCCACATGAAGGAATAATGCGGAATTGGTGATAAAGCCCTGAGACGAAAACTTGCATACGAAGATGTGGGAATGCCCATTGAATCTTCGCTCGTACAAGCATATTTACTCTACTCGCAAATCGATAGACGCGATGTCCTTGAATCGTTATGCTTTTTGTGTAGCCGATCATATGCTTGACACAAGTATCGTCCTAACATACTTCAATTCTCATAGCTATGTTCAATCATGGCCCCGAACATACGCACGGTTCTCGCGAGAGGATCTAAGAATTGAGCCTCACACAATTCTCCTCGAAGCGGCCCCACTTCTCTCTCACATAGGTGATTTCTTAAAGGTAACCCGTATTACCTCGCTCGAATTTTCGACGCGTAAGAATCATTAAAAGCCATATGCTTATCCTTGTCCTTTCGGGATGTCACTAACGGGAATGGACTTGGGGTTGATTCCCCCACAGTGACGCTACAAGTCTTTTAACGGTTAGGTTGTCCCATTGAATCTAGTTCTTGGGATCTCCGAGTCATCTAGATTGGGTTTTCATTGTGTTTAACTTTTAAGAGGCTTGAGTCCCATTCCCCTCGTCGAGCTTTCAACTAACTCTCTATTTAACCCTTTGGTTAACGGATCCGCTAAATTTTCCTTTGACTTAACATAGTCGATGGATATTGTGCCCGATTGAGAGTAGTTGTCTAATGGTATTATGTCTTCGACGAATGTGTCTAGACTTACCATTATACATATGATTGTGTGCCCTTCCAATCGGCGATTGGCTATCACAATGTATACATATTGATGGCACGGGCTTCGTCCATCTTGGAATATCTTCTATAAATTGGCGTAGCCACTCGGCTTCTTCACCACATTTATCTAACGCTATAAACTCGGATTCCATCGTGGATCTAGCTATAACCGTTTGTTTAGAAGATTTCCATGATATAGCGGCTCGCTAATGTAAACACAAATCCGCTTGTAGACCTTGAGTCTTTTATATCGGATATCCAATTAGCATCGCTATATCCTTCGATTACCCATTTGGATGTCTAGTATAGTGTAAAGCATAATCGCGAGTATATCTTAAGTACCTTAGTACTCTCACTTATACCATTCCAATGTTCCGCTCCGGGATTACTTGTATACCGACTCGGTTTGCTAACCGTGTAAGCAATATACGGTCTAGTACAACTCATCAAGTACATTAGACTTCCAATGATTCTCGAGTATTCAACTTGAGAAAGCTGTGTCACCTCTATTCTTTGATAGATGTTGACTCATGTCTATTGGGGTTCTAGCAATAGCTAAGTCATCCTTCTTTGAATTTCTCAAGAATTTTATCCACATAATGTGGCGGCTTAAAGCAAGTCCATTTGCCATTCTTGAAATTTTCACGCCAAGGATTACGTCGGCTAACCCCATATCTTTCATGTCAAACTTTGAGTTCAACATATCTTTAGTGAACTTTATCATTTTATCACAACTTCCTATGATAAGCATGTCATCTACATAAAGACACAAAATGACGTAGCCATTTTCCGTGTCTCTAACATAGATACATTTGTCACATTCATTTATTTTAAATCCACTTTCCATCATGGCTTGATCAAACTTTTGATGCCATTGTTTTGGTGCTTGTTTCAAGCCATACAATGACTTTACTAACTTGCACACTTTATTTTCTTGCCCCGGCGCGAGAAAATCCTTCGGTTGCTCCATGTAAATTTCCTCTTCTAAATCCCCATTTAGAAAGGCTGTTTTAACATCCATTTGATGTACTTCAAGATTCCGCAATGCGGCTATTGCAAGTACAATTCTTATGGATGTTATTCTCGTAACCGGAGAATATGTATCAAAGTAATCAAGGCCTTCCTTTTGCTTGTAACCTTTAATTACAAGTCTTGCCTTATACTTGTCAATTGTTCCATCCGTCTTCATTTTCCTTTTAAAAATCCACCTATATCCTAGTGGTTTACTTCCCGGAGGAAGATCCACTAATTCCCAAGTGTGATTTTGTAAAATGGAATCAATCTCACTTTTAATGGCCTCTTTCCACAAAGGTCCTTCGGAAGAGCTCACGGCCTCTTTATAACTTTGTGGTTCACTTTCAAGCATATAGGTTAGAAAATCTGGGCCAAAAGATTTTTCTACCCTACCTCGTTTGCTCAGTCGAGGTTCTACCTCCGCTTCATCATTTTCATCATGATGATTTATTCCTTCGACTTCTTCTTCTTCTATTGAATCATGTCTCCGTTTAGATGAACTTGCATCATCTCTTTTGCACGGAAACACATTCTCAAAGAAAGAAGCATTTCTTGACTCCATTATAGTATTCTTGTGTATATCTTGAATCTTCGATTCATGCACAAGAAACCTATAAGCACTACTATTGTGAGCATACCCAATAAATATGCAATCAATAGTTTTTGGTCCAATTTTCACCTTTTTGGGAGGTGGTATTGAAACCTTTGCAAGACACCCCCACACTCGCATGTATTGGTATGAAGGCACTCTTCCATGCCACAATTCATAGGGGCTCTTATTTATTTTCTTTCGGGGCATTTTATTCAACACATAATTTGCCGACAAGACGGCCTCTCCCCACATGTTATCCGGTAACCCCGAACTTATTAACATGGCATTCATCATGTCCTTTAGAGTCCGATTTTTCCGCTCGGCAACTCCATTGGATTGTGGGGTGTATGGTGGTGTTGTAACATGTTTTATCCCATGTTGAGCACAAATACCTTCAAAAGGAATTCATACTCACCACCACGATCACTTCTTATGACCTTTATTTTCGGTTGAGTTGATTTTCAACTTCATTTTTATAGAGAACAAACTTCTCTATAGCCTCATCTTTTACTTTTGAGAAGATACACATAACAATATTTTGTGCTATCATCAACAAAAGTCATAAAGTACTTATTGCCCCCTCGTGTTTGTGTTGACTTGAAGTCACATAAATCCGTATGAACCAACTCAAGTGGTTCATTATTTCTTACAACCGAATGGAACGGAGGTTTTGTAAACTTTGCCTCTACACAAGTTTCACATTTATGTTTGTAGTCTATTTTACATTTTGGTATGCAATTCATGTTAATTAATCTACGTATAGTATCATAGTTAACATGTCCTAGTCTACCATGCCACAAATTGGAAGACTCAAGCAAGTAAACGGAAGAATTATTCTTATTCATCACATTCATCTTAGGCTTGTTAGCCATTACATTGCTTTTAACAACCATAGCACTAAGCTTAAACATACCATCACAAACATAACCTTTGCTACAAACATTCCACTTTTAGACAAAGTAACCATATCGGATTCAAACACAACACGAAACCCATGCTTAATCAAAAGCGATCCGGACACCAGATTTTTCCGGATTTCGGGCACATAGAGCACATTGTTGAGAGTCAACTCTTTCCCGGAAGTCAACTTCAGCACCACCTTTCCTTGACCTTTCACATCGGACGTGGCAGAATTTCCCATGAACAATTTCTCACCATTTTCAAGGGCTTCAAAACTACTAAACATTTCTTTGTTTGAGCAAACATGTCTAGTAGCACCGGTGTCAATCCACCACTGATTTGGGTTTGAACCCACCAAATTCACCTCAGAAATTACCGCCGCCAAATTCATATCGGAAACTTCATTCGAGATGACATCCACCATGTTTGCTTGTTTCTTTGGCTTCCTACACTCGGAAGACTTGTGGCCCACAATGCCACAATTGTAACAAGTTCCACCGAACTTTTTCTTGGAGATTCCTCCCTTTG
Source organism: Adenophora triphylla var. japonica (assembly GCA_022495995.1). Taxonomy (NCBI): domain Eukaryota; kingdom Viridiplantae; phylum Streptophyta; class Magnoliopsida; order Asterales; family Campanulaceae; genus Adenophora; species Adenophora triphylla. The sequence goes on along the minus strand of JAFEMH010003907.1, from coordinate 65,013 downwards.
GCTTCAAACTAGAACCACCCTTTTTGGGACCAAACTTGCCTTTGGCTTTGCCATTTGCCTTGCCATTGGCCTTGGAGCTATCAACATGCTCCACAACATTGGCTTTCGCCACAAGAAGATTATTCAACTTCTTCTCCGCAATCCTATTCTCTTCCTCAATCCGAAGACGAATAGCAAGCGCTTCAACATTCATTTCTTTTCGTTTATGTTTAAGATAATTCTTGAAATCTTTCCAAGCGGGAGGCAACTTTTCAATTATTGCCGCCACTTGAAAGTTTTCACTAATTACCATCCCTTCGGCATGAATTTCATGAATGATTATTTGCAACTCTTCCACTTGACTTTTAACAGTTTTTGAGTCCACCATTTTGTAATCGAGAAAACGGCCCACAATGAATTTCTTTGTGCCCGCGTCATCGATCTTATATTTATATTCCAAGGACTCCCAAAGTTCCTTTGCAGTTTTCTTAACACTATACACATTGTATAGCGTATCCGACAATCCATTAAGGATGTAATTTCTGCAAAGAAACTCGGAATGCTTCCAAGCATCAAGAGCCGAGATGGCTTGCCCATCCGTCTCATTCTCACCCAACAGTGGCCGATCTTCCTTAAGAAATCTCGCCAAGTTCAAGGTAGTCAAATAGAAAAGCATCTTTTGTTGCCACCTTTTAAAGTCTTGGCCAACAAACTTTTCCGGTTTCTCACCATGATGGTTCGAAACAGTTTGGACAACCACCCTTTGAGAGTTGGTTTCCACACGAAGCGCTTCCTCCACACGAGGATTCTCGGAGTTTTTCCCAGCATTGGTTTCCACGTTTGATTGAGTAGCCATACGAAACAAAACAAACAAGTTTAGTTCACATTTGTTTTAAATAGTTTTCCTTCCAACGAAGAGACAATAATTTGTCTTAAGATTGTTGGAATAACTATTACAAAATCTCTCTTTGGAAATATAGAAACTAATTTAAAACAGAAATAGAAAATACAAGAGAAGAAAAGATTTGTCGTTGTCCGAGTCGTGTGAAATCACACTCTCCTTAAGACAAATTACGCCCCCTCACCACGTTGTGCTTGAGTTGTTACGGAACGCTTGCCTCCCAGGATGAAACGGAGTAACCGGAAGGTGGTTGCACAATTAGACCTCCGGCGAACTGAAGTTGATGCTTGAACTTTATCACCACGAATGCAATGCAAGGAGGCCAAAGGGAAGATGAACAATATGCTGCGAAATGATTGTGGAGATTGTGAAAAACTGTATGTTTTCCCTTGTGGTTGTGTTCTATTTATATATTTTCCTCATAGGAAAACTTCCCAACAAATTAAAACCACACTTTTAATTTGCTCAATCAATATTGCAATTATAAACTCCATAGAAAACTGCCCAACAAATTAAAACCATGTTTTTAATTTGTTCAATCAATATTGCAATTATAAATAATGAATTTGCAATTTATTTCGGCGATTACATGAGCGTAACGGTTTACGGGAACCCGATTCTTGAGAACGAGGCGCCCGCCTCGGCCCACCCGAGCGCCCGCCTCGTTGGTGCACAAACGGGCGGCCGCCTGGACTCCGGGCGCCCGCCTCGGGAAAGCCGGGCGCCCGCCTCGCTGTCTCACATGGGCGGCACCTCTTGGCCTCCGGCGGCCGCCGCCTAGGTCCAGGCGCCCGCCTCACCGCCAGAAACATTGGGTCAAGTTTTGGAAAAAAAAAATGCAAAAAGTGGGCTCGCGCGGACAGGCTATTTTGGAGCTACATTCGTGTCCGCAGGACGCGCATGCACATGAGTTCGGTAGTCCGAAGCCTATTTCGGTCCATGATTTGCACCCCCTGCTTTGTGCGCGAGAGAGCCTCTATGTACCACAATCTTACTCCCTACCAAAGTGTAGGAGTATTTAAACTTAGCCACTTTTTCATCTTTTTCCAATGTGGGATAACCACATTTTACCCATTTCAACCCATTAACTTTGAGCCTTCATATCTCATTCATTTCTCAACCATTTTTGACAAATGAATATATGATTTCAATGTACTCATGGAGTAGAACACAATCCAACAATCAATTTGTCATTTTAACAAATAACAACTTAAGAAAATAACTCATTATTTCCTTCAAAACACACTTTTTTCCAACATCATCAACTCCGGTGTGAGATGGTAATTTCGCCTAACCCTTCTGGAACATTTCTAACGGTTCTCGACAAAGGACAAACATCTCTAACATTCAAAGAATTTATCAAATAAGACAAAAGACAAATATCTCCTTTTGGCGTCCCATGATCCTACCTGCAGAAATAATGGAGTTGGATAAAGTATGTTGAGGGCAATCAAAGATAGACACGCGTCACGTGGTCCAAGACAACATCGATGTCATCATAACAATATATAAGACTATATATACAACATTCATCTTGTAGGTCAATTAAGCTATTTTTCTTACCCTCAAGCTCTTTCCATTAAGGCTCCGTTTGTTTCACCGTAAAACATTTTCCGGAAAATGTTTTTCGGAAAATAACCTGTTTTACGGTGTTTGGTTAGCCCCCGAAAAATATTTTTCGGAAAATAACTCGTTTTCCGCTGTTTGGTTGCCTAAGTAAAACGTTTTCCGGAAAACATTTTACGCCCTTCCTAAGTAAAACGACCTACTGACCTTGTCCTAAGTAAAACATTTTCCGAAAAATGGAGGCCTTAATGTACAACTCATATTACGCCCGGTACAACCACCCCCTGCCTACCCCACCCCCCCCACCCCGCAAATTTAAATTTTTTTTTTTTGTAATCGCCTCCTACCCCCGCCTACCCCACCCACCCCCCAAATTTTTTTTTTTTTGTAATCGCCTACCTGCTCTCCAGCCCCACCCACCCCAATTTTTTTTTTGTAATCGCCCCTACCCTCGCTTTACTCCCCACCCCTCCCCAAAAAAAATTTTTTTGTAACGCCTCTACTCCCCACCCACCCCCTCCCAAAAAAAATTTTTTTTTTTGTAATCGCCCTCCCTCCCACCTTCTCACTCCCCCAAAAAATATTTTTTGTAATCGCCCTACTCTCGGCTTACTCCCCACCCACTCCCTACTTCCCCCACCCACCCCCAAAAATTATTTTTTTTGTAATCGCTCACCCTACCCCCCGAAAAAATTTTTCTTTTGGGGGTGGGGGTGAAGTAGGCGAGGAGAGGCGATAACAAAAAAAAAAAAAAAAAAATCGGGGGTGGGGTGGGGGGAGGCGAGGGTAGGGGTGGCGATTACAAAAAAAAAATTTTTTTTTTTTTGTGGGGGAAGTGGGAGTGGGGGTCGGTGGGGGGGTGGGTGGGGGGTAGGTGGCGATTATAAAAAAAATAAAAAATTTTGGGGGTGGGTGGGAGAAGCGATTATAAAAAAAAAAAAAAAAAAAAAAATTTGGGGGGGGGTAGGCAGGGGGTAGGGAGGGGCGATTACAAAAAAAAAAAAAAAAATTTTTTTTGGGGGGTGGGGGGGGTAGGCAGGGGATGGGTGGGGCGATTAAAAAAAAAATTTTTTTTTTTGGGGGGGGGTGGGGTGGGTGGGGGGGTAGGCAGGGGGTAGGGGGGCGATTACAAAAAAAAAAAAATTTGGGGGTGGGGGGGTGGGGGTGGGGTAGGTCACCTTGTGAAATATGAGTCGTTTTACCAAACAACCGAAAACATTTTACACCCTTCCTCCGTAAAACATTTTACGCTCTATCTACCTCCGTAAAACATTTTACAGGAAAACATTTTACAGGAAAACATTTTCCAGAAAACGTTTTCCGGAAAATGTTTTACGTCGAAACAAACGGAGCCTAAGTTTGAGCTTCTTTATACATCAGATACTTACTCTCACACCGAGGGGCTTTAGCCGGAGAAGCCCCCAACTTATCTTATGGTGTTAATCTTGCAGGTATGAGGGGTACGATCTAGTCAGATAATTCTCCGTGGAGTCAACATTTTGGTGTGGTCAACCGAGCTCGATTCTTGGTAACATCAATTATATACTCCTTTGTCCCATTAAAAACCAAGACTACTTATTATTTGTACGAAAATTAAGAAAAATTGTTATTTTCTTTGGTTCAAAATAACTGTTGTTTTATTTATTTTTCACGGGTTAAAAAAAAAACCCAATTATTATCACAATTTAATGATAAAAGTGTCAAGATTACCCCTTATTTAATGGTTCTCTCTTTTACATTACTTCACACAACAACCCAATTAATAAAACAAAACAACTACTAATGTGTGAATAAAATAGGAATTTGAACATTTTTCACAAAAGTGATAATTATTTTGGACCAAATATTTTGTTCAAAAGTGACAGTTATTTTGGATCAGAGAGAATAGTAAAGTAAATATTGTAGCTATGAAAAATAAGGTAAAAAATAGAAAGTGAGATATGAAACTGAATAATTACCCTCTCTCGGAACCAACAAGATAATCTCATTTTGACTTGTTTTGAGACGGACCGAGCAAAGTAGTATATTTATATGTTAATGTGTGAAATTCAGATCAAGAATGATTTAATAAGTAGCTTAGCTACATGATATACATAGTTCTAAAATGACTGATTTATTTGTGTGTATGTAATTTAATTGTAATTAGCCTCTTGTTAATTTGTATGTATATAATACTAAATAATTAAACTGAATAATTAAGACAAATATTTGGCACTTGTTTGACATTTGATAACAATCTAGGAAACCGTCGTATAAACAAAAATGTCACATAATTAATCAGGACCAAAATGTCACAAAAAGTTTAAACTTTTTGTACAATCAAACTCTCTATACTTAGCTTTTGTATATTATATTGTTTATTACAAATCAATACTCGATGAATCTCTCACAATACATTAATTACAGTAAAATTCTATAAATTAATAATGTCGAGAGATCGGTGACATTTATTAATTTATAGTGTTATTAATTTATCAATAAATTAATAATTATTAATTTAAATAATTTTTAGTCGATTCGACAAATTTCAGACTTTCATATGAACTAAGTTCATTTTATGTAAATAATAAGTTGAAAGGTTATCATAATAAGATGTATATCGACAATCTAATGAACTACCTGGGCAGGAGCGGATCTACAGTAGTACCTGAGGTTGCCCATGAAATCAAATTTATTATTATTATTTTTTTTGCAAAACGACGTCGTTTTGACCTGTTTTAAAGAACATGCAACACCAAATATTTCGTGCCTAGTGAAGCTTATTATATTTATGTATGTAAAGTGATGCTTAGTGAAGCCTATTATCTCTTATGTATGTGAACATTTTGAATTTTAGTTTCGCGCCAAATTATTTTTTTTAGTAAAGTACAGGCAATACCAAAACATTTGGTGTAGATCCACTACTGTAACTGTATGAAGAGTTTAAAAGAAATTATGGATAATATCATTGAAAACAATGTTGAGGATGAAGTTAAACTTGATACGGTGTCTTCGAAGCCTGTTACGCAAAAAGATACACTAACGACGTTTAAAACTATTCAAAACTTTATGATTCTATTCGAAAACACAGCACACCAGATGTAAAAAGAAAAACTATAAATGAACTTCACCTAGATTTAAACTTTTAAAAGAAAATAAACAATTATAGACAATATTTTTACTGAATTGTTTAGTTATAATTTTTATCCATTCACAAGGTACGTACAACTTGTTAAAGCATGGAACGACAAAGAGGACAAGTCCTATGTTGATTATCAAACCATTTATCCAAACACCCCTTATGGAAGAAATGCTTACAAGCCATTAACTCACTCACTTCCTCCTTCGCCTCAAACCCACACAAACACACACAGCAATTATCGTTTTCGCTATTCCAGCTTCCACTATCCCCAATTGATATCCTGTTCTTGCATAGTGATTCAAACCGGGTTATGGATATCCTCCTTCCAATCACTCCTAAATTAGTTACACTTTCTGGGTTCTCGATTTCTTGATCATCTTGTTCTTCTTCCTCGAAGTTTGATGAATTTGCAGAAACACCCCCCACAACTTGAAACAGGACGGATCTAACCGTGTTCTTTAACAGAGCTACTGAGATAACTGTATTCATGACCAGGACAGGAAGCAAACCTTCAGATGGACTAGACATATTGTATAAGCCCATTTCTGTTTCCAAACAGTAGTAGGAGAGACAGGGAGGGATGGAGATTCCTGGGTGGGTGAAGAGGGGTTAATAAATAAATACAGGGAGGGATGGGGATATCCTAAACCAGGAATAATTTAACCATGGTTGGGGAAGTGGGGACACGTGTGACGTTTCCGTGTGAGATTTAGATTGAGTGACGTTAGCAGGATCGTGACTAGGAATAGCGGAAGAATAAGGAAGTGACACGTGTACAGCGGGATCGGACGAGGGCTAATAGGCTGGCGCCTGATGGCGGTTGTCGTTATCCTTCGTTACGAGGATCGAACGGAAGCTTCTTGATCGTAGGAATCCGCGTTAAACCCATTTTTAAAGTGGGATTTTTCTTTTAATCTTATTTAACTCCTAATTCCCGCGTTTGGTTTAACCCTGATTTAGGTTTTTTTTTTTTTTTTTAGGCCTAAGTTCGGTATTAATTACAGTTAGTGATATGAGAATAAATGATGATAAACAGAGTCAATTCATATATGGAGATACGAGAAAGATTCAATTGATTATGTTGTTAGAGGTACATATTTATAGGGTTACAACGAGGGGAGATAATCTCCTAAAAGATTTCTAGATCTATACAATCTTCCTAATCTAATAAAAGGATTGAGTTTTCTAAACTATACTCCCTCCGTCCCACATTATCTTACCCATTTTGCTATTTTGGGCGTCCCACTTTAAAGTTTCACTTTCTAAAAAAGAAACTTTTTAATACTTCTTTATTCATGGGACTCACTTGTCATACTCACAACAACTATCCACTTACTATTTCTTACCCCACTTTCTCTCTCCTACCCACTCACAACTCCTACTTTAATAACATTATACTCCCTCCGTCCCGCTAATATTAGCACAAACACTGTTTGTGCGGGAATTAAGAAATATGATATTTTAATAAAATGTTGTGAGTGTAAAAGAATGAGTGGAGAGAGAATGAGTGGAGGGTGTAATAAATTATAATGGTGTTGTGAGTATTAAAATAATGTAGGAGAGAGAATGAGTGGGGTTGGGTGAATATTTTATTAATATAAAGTTTCCTTTTTGGGAGTGTGCGGATATTAGCGAGACGCCCAAAAAGAAAAGTGTGCTAATATTAGCGGGACGGAGGGAGTATATATTCACTCCTTATTTTTCGTTCTCAACAGTAAACGAGTAAGGTAATGTGGGACGGAGGGAGTATATAACAATATATACTTGAATATAATATTATGATATTATATTCCTAATATGCCCCCGCAAGATGGACGATCTTTAGATAAGTCCAATCTTGAAGAATGATGAGATGAACCGAGTTTGATGTAGCGGGTGGAGACGGATGTGTTCCCGGACATGTACATTTTCTGATTTGACGTGGTTGTTCGTTGCCAATGTGGTTATTTGTCGGTGGTGGCGTGCATTCGAGGGTGGGGCGGTTGTAGGGTTGTTCCGCAAGTAAGGTGACATTTGAGGGCAGGACGGCAGTGAGGTGGTAGTTATGAAGGATAAGGTTTTGCCGATGAGTTTTGCCAAGGGGATTTTGAAGGAGGGGTAAGTAGAGAGTTTCAGCAGTAGGATTTTGCCGTGGGTGTTGGTCCGAAGGTAGTGTAAAGGTGTAAGTACCCCAATCTGGATCACCCCCTTTCAAACACACGGGAAACCCCGCAGACTCATCAACGCAGTCTCGGGATCTCTGGCACTCAAAACCCTCTCAAAACCCTCACAAACCCCCAACCAAACCAAGGGAGGAGCCTTCCTGGGATAAAAAGGGACAAAAGGACCTTTTGGGAATTTTCAGGAAATCAGAAAAGCAATTAAGGTCCGTACGGACCTTTTTGTTTCAATGATTACTAAATCCCCTTAAAGTCCACAATATTCCCTCAAATCCCGGGGAAAATGATTACTTCCCTGCAGAGTTGGTCCGTACGGACCTCTTTGCATGCAAGATGGTCCGTACGGACCTTATTGCTCAGGGAACACCATCATTCCAGAATATTCACCATCATTGCAGATTCCCTCAAATCGAGGAAATCCAAAATTCTGGATAACCAAGAAGGTCCGTACGGACCTCTTTGCTCCGAAATTTTTACTATAAATAGAGGGCTCCCCCTCCTCATTTTCACACACCTCCCTCTTCTCTCTTCCTCCCTTAGCCTTCGGCTCCCCTCTAAGTCCTCTTGAGGCACTCCCGCCCCTTTCGGATCCTTCCGAGGCCTTCCGAGCCCCCTCGTGGTGCTCCGAAGCCTCCCCGAGCGCTCCCGAGACGCTCCCGCGCCGCCCGAGGCACTCTCGAGGTACTCCGAGGCCCCTCGTGGTACTCCGAGGCCTTGCCTCGGTCTTTCCACGGTGTCCCGGCTCTTTCCGAGTCAAACCGACGATCCCAAACCACGCCGAAACTCGCCCGAGTGACTCCCGCCACCACAACGCACGCCGAACCTCTCGCCCGAGTGATCCCGACGATCCCCACGCACGCCGAACCTCTCGCCCGAACGCAGCCTACAACCTCAACTCACGCCGAAACTCGTCCGCGGACAACCGGCATCTCCCGAAGCAATCCCGATCCGTACCGAACGCTACTCCGACCTCAAACACTATTCCCACGGAAGACAGACACGAACCAACATTGGTAAGGCTTCCTTCCTATACTATTTCAATACATTTCCATACATAGCATACAATGTAGACATCCGATACAAAGATGCATTTTTAAAAGCACACACACACACACACAACATTTAAAGGATATTAGGGGTATCCGAAAGACTCGTTTTACGAGGCTACTCTGGTGAGCTCTAATATTCTAATATTCTCTTCCCGGGAGTCATCTCGACCTCCGAACTCAAAATCTCATCACACAAAACAGCTTTAAAATTATCTTTAAACCGATGCCCTTTTTCAATGTTTTGGGCTTAATAAAAACGGCGTGGCGACTCTACAAATGCGAAAACAAACGGCGAGACACCTCCAACTCGAAAAACGCCGCAAAGCGGGGAAAATGCTGATGCCGGGCCGCGAGGCCCGCTTCGGATCCGGGCTATTTCAGCTTGGCGACTCACTGGGAAATTTTGTTTTAAAAAACTTTTAAACAAAACAAAAGATTTTTAAAACGATGATGAGGGTCAAACTTTCATTTTACCCCTTCCTTTAACTGTTGTGTGTGTGTGCACGTGCTTTACTTTTTATTTTACAAAAAAAAATAAAAATACAAAAAAAAAAATGCATCAATATACATCTGTGCATACATTTAAAATTCTTCAAAAACTTCTGTTTTACTCGTAAAAGAATTTTAGAGACCGCACACTACGCGCACCGCCGCCTCGGTTACACCGCACTCTACTCACACCGGCCGCTCGGTTACACCGCACACTACGCGCACCGCCGCCGGATACACCGCACACTACAACCCTTAACCCGGAGTGGTCTCGCTTGCAGTCCGTTTGGTCTTCCTAGGCCTCGGGCGCGCACGGGATCATTCCAAACATCCCATCCTAGCCAAGCGTCAACCCCGCACGTTTGAGTCTTGAGTCACACTCGTCCCGCACTCGGTTGGTTTTTACTCAGCCCGTGTCATACATGTACTGGATACATATACCATGCCGGCCATTTTCGAGTCAAGGCTCGGAACTCAAGATCCTCGCGCAAGCAAAGCGATGAAAGGTCATGCTAAAATCTTGACTCGATCTTGATTTCCGAAGCTACACCTGCACGATGTTCCGTCCCGATATACATCCATGCTTGCATGACACCATGTCATCACGCCTTTGATACGTCGCCCATGACGATATGACCCACCTAACGCCTAACGTCACAGATCCCTTGCGCAAGCAAGGTAAAGAGAGGTCATGCCGAACTTGACCTCGATCTTGACTCAGTGGCCGGCTCGGTTCACTATTCACATGGCTAACGCATCAAAACGAACATGACAAAGCTCGGTCCTTAGGTTCGATTTTTCTTTTAGGCCGGTGGAAACCGCTTGCACTATAGGACCTCGCCCGGGCCGTCCACCCCGGGATGTCGAAATACAGTGCAAAACGAGGGGCTTATAGCCGCACGTATGGTCTCCATCGACCCAGATCTAGCATAGTTGCGAAAAGAAGAGCAATCTTTTCCAACCTACCTAGGATTCTGAGAAAACATGTTTTAAGTAAATTAAAACAACAAAATAAAATCAAAATAAAAAAGAAATGAAAACCGCATGCCACGTGAGCTTTCCCCTTTTATCCCGTTAGGCCATTCCCGTGTCTAAACCTTGCCCATCACCCTCCTCCAACAGAGAGTGGTCGAGAGTACCCGGAACCCGTCTCCCAAAGTGTCAAAACAAAGAAGGTCCTACCCACCTCTGTCACCAGACAATCCGTCAATTCCCTACGGCCAAGTCGGGATAACAAGGATGAGAACGGGACCTTACCCCCAAGAAATTTCCCAACACCGGAAGAAGTTTGGCAGTGTCCTCATGGCTATTGAGAAACGTCAAGGTGAGCAACAAGCTCGGATCGAAGGTGCCATGCACCACTTCGGAACCTTAGCCACCCAACTACCCGGGGCTTCCCAAGCCATGATCGCTCCTACAGCCTCTAACATCTCTCATTGTCTCCCGTAAGTCAACCCGTTACCCTCGTACGAGCCATGCGCTTATGACGTAAGACCACAAGACCTTCCAGAGGAAAGCCTCGCCCATCCAGCCTCCCGAGGTCCCGTACTCACCGCCGAACAACGAACACATCTCGGTGGGACGCTCATGCGACAGAAGTGTTTGTCCTGGAAATGGAATTCCAGGATGCAATGAACGAGGGCCGCCCTCGACGAAAGAAGAAGCTATCTTCTCAACAAAAACCGAAAAGAGGTATGAATCGGTGATCCCACAATCGGAACCCTCGAGAACCCTCAGAAAGTTTGACTACTATGTCATCTACTCCAAAGAAATCTCCCTGCCTAGTTCCGCACAGGCCACGGCAATGTTTGCTCCATGATCACCGGGACGAAGCTTCGCACCGCCACCGAAGGCCCGAAGGTCCAGTATAATCCAACCCCGTCTTGGGAAGATCTCAAAGCCACTATTGATGCTTCAAGAAAAGCCATGACAGTGAACGAATTGAAATGCGCAGCCGGCCTTACGCCAATCGTGCTCCTCCCACTCCGTAAACGGGAGAGACAAGCAAAACCATAAGTCCAGAGGTGAATGTTCTCGACACGTTCCGGCCAAATCCCAAGAATCCTCCACGGACAGACAAAAGGCCGCCCATACCCGAGCCACGAACCGAAAAGGGACCCTACGCCAAAGAAGCCGAAACCTTGGACCCAAAGGTCAAGATCCCGTCTTGACACAACTCAAGCGCACTCAGCTAACATCTCACTCGGTCCTTACTCACTTCATCTTACCCGCACAAGCTCAAGTTGGAAGAAAGCCCGGCCTGCACCATGGTTCCCATCACGCTGACACCCGATGAAGCGCTCGTATGATTGGCAACGTCAATTACAGCAATATCATCACCTTCACGAGCTCGATCTTCCAAAATTTGGGGCCGACCACAACGAGCCTCTCTACATAACAGCTCAACCGGACGAGCGCCGTCTCCCTCGGGTGTTGGTAGATGGGGATCATCCATGAACGTCCTTCCAGCCAAAATGATGGATTTGCTAGGGATCAAAGCAACCGATCTAAAACCCTCGACTCGTGCAATCAAGGCATACGACTCAACATCCCGCCCAGCCTTGGGAATAGCCACCTTGAACTGTGGTTTGGAAAACAAATGGTCCCGACAGATTTCCAAGTCATCGACATCCCGATCACCTTCATCGCCATTTTGGGACGCCTTGGCTACATCAGATCAATGGGGTGGCATCCACTCTCCATCAATGCGTAAAGTTCATCCAAGGAACAGATCTCGACCATCATCTACGGCGACAAAGCATAGTCACCGAAAGGACCGACACCAACGGCGTCCCGGTTTTAGAGATCAAACACGATGATGACGGCATGATGCTCACAGGTTCACCATCGAAAGCCCAAAGGCCCAAGTGTGCCACATAGACCGCCTTTGATTTGGGACAAGATCCCTCCCCGATGAAAATGATGAAGCACATGAACTACATCCCGGGCTCGGCTTTGGGAAAACGCCATCGTGGCACTCACCGTATCATCAATATCAAAGAATGTAATACCTCGCACGGCCCGGGATACTCTCCTACTCCCGAACACATTGCGGAGGACAAGCGAGCCGCACGAAAACGCTCCACGTATAACAAAAGAGGCTTGCACGCAATCTCCGATCTTCGTCCCATGCCTTCGACATGACCAAGTACTTCACAAGGAAGGCCGGCAACTTGGAAGAAGATCCGTAAAAGGGAACAGAGCCGATCGCCGCCAAACAAAGCCGGCCGACAACCATGGACAAGCTCCGGCAGTAACCCGGCAAGATTCAGAGGCCTCAAGCCAAATCCCGTCCGAAGAGCATTCCTCGACACACCGCCCTCGCCGGATCCACAACCACCACTATTCACAATGAATTTTGGTTCGAAAACTCCCTCTTTGGCGGAAGAACTCGAAAAACTCTCTCGTCAACACTCCCGCCTTCAACAAGCGGGACGAGTCCGCATTCGAGCTAGTAATGCCCAAGACAAAAGCAAGAGACTCCGCAGACGATGCTTGGGACGAACCACCGCTCCACTCGCTTCTTCAAAGAAGAAATCGAGATGCCGGATCTAATCGATTTTGTTTCGATAACTCGTGATAGCAATGATCGGGAACGGTGACATAAAGCCTTTCAAGCCCCATCTCCTATCAAGCTCATTGCCACTCAATAACCGGGCCACCTTCTCCGACCTACCGCCAAAGAAAAAGGACATGATCGAACAACTTGGTCTCGACCCTCGAGTCCTAGAGTCTAGTGTCAAAACTCATCCCGAGTCCATTAGCTTTGAATTTGAGTCTCTCGAGTCATCTCGATGGCCTCACGCCAAGATTACGAACTCATTGCCAATAATGTATTCCCGTATGCTCTTAATGAATGCTTCGATCTTTCCGAGTATCCTCTCATTGCATCTTTAACAACCGATAAATTAACTAACACACAAACAGCTAATAACGATTCACTTGATAAAGAAGCATACATTAAACGAACAATACATTAAGCACATCTTTAAGCATGTTGTCAAACGAGAGAAAACCGGGCCCAAGCCGCCGAGGAGGTTTTAACCAAAGTGAATTTGGGAACCGCCGAAGAGCCAAAAGAGACGCAAATCGGAAGTTTCTTCACCGGCACAGAGCAAGACGCATTGATCGCACCGCTCAAAGAGTTCGTGGACGTGTTCGCTTGGTCTTACCGAGACATGCCCTATTAGATCCTAACATTGTAGAGCACCGGATCCCTTGAATCCCGAGGCTAAGCCCATCAAGCAAAAGCTACGCCGAATCAAGCCGTAATGGTCTTTACAAGTCAAAGAGGAGATCGAAAAATGCTCCGCGTCGGCTTCATCGTGGTGATCGAGTACCCCACATGGCTCTCCAATATCGTCACGGTCACCAAGGCCAATGGAAAAGTACGCCGTTGTGTGGACTTCCGAGATCTCAACAAAGCAAGTCCCAAGGACGATTTTCCACTACCCAACATCGACATGTTGGTAGACACTACGCCCAATTTCAAGTCAAGTCCTTCGTGGACGGTTTTGCCGGTTACATCGATCAAGATGGCCGAAGAAGACCAAGAAAAGACAATTTTCACAACCCCTGGGGAACCTATCGCTACACGCAATGCCGTTCGGACTAAAGAACGCTGGGGCTACTCTACCAACGGCAAAGAACCGCCCTCTTCCACGATATGATCCACAAAGAGATCGAAGTGTACGTCGATGACATGATCGTTCACTCAAAGGGATCAGACGGACAACACCTCACGACCCGAGAAAATTCTTCAATCGCCTCCGAAAACACTCAATGAGGCTTAACCCCGCCAAATGCACATTCGGGGTTAGCCGAGGCAAGGTTTTGGGATACATGGTCACCGAGAGGGCATCGAGGCGGATCCTCAAAAGATCAAAGCTATCATCGAAATGAGACCACCGCAAACTCGTACAGAGGTGAAAAGCTTCATGGGCCGCCCGCAATATATCGCCCGCTGGCACAACCAATTGACCTCTATGTGCGAGCCAATCTTCAAGCCGATGAAGAAGAACGCCGACATCGAATGGAACTCGTAATGCCAAGATGCCTTTGAAAAATAAAGCATACCTTGTGAGTCCTCCGATTCTCTCGTCCTCCCCACGAGGAAAAGCCACCGTTGCTATACCTAATCGTGACCGACACCGCAGCTTGGAGCCATGCTCGTCAAGAAAAGAGGGAGTCACGGGTCGAAAACGCCATCTACTTCGTCGCCGAAAGTTTCAAGGCGGCGAACTCAATTACTCGCCTCGAGAAAACTCGCGCAGCTGGTATGGGTTGTCGGGAAACTACGGCACTACATGCGCCGCACACTGCACACTTGGTTTCCAAAATGGACCTGGCCAAGTACCTCTTCGACAAACCATCTCTCGTCAATGAGGCTCGCCAAATGGTCTTTCTTCCTAGCGGAATTTGACATCAAGTACGTAAACCAAAAGTCAATCAAGGGACGGGCCATGGCCGAACAACCGGCCGATTTCCCAACCGACGAGGCTCGAGGCCCCGAACCACAATTTCAGACGAGGGAATCTTCGCAATCGAAGGCGAAAATCGATGGCAACCGTTCTTCGACTGAGCGGCCAACCAAAAGGGAAACGGCATCGGTATGCTCTTGGTGGATCCCAAGGACGAGCACACCCCAATTGCTATAAAGCTCAATTTCGAGGTAACCAACAATGCCGCCGAATATGAAGCTCGCGCCGCCGGACTACAAGCCGCACTCGAGAGGAATGTCCAGAAACTCGAAGTTTATGGGGACTCGCCTTGATCATCAACCAAGTCTCCAACAAGTGGAAAACCATAGACCCGGCTTGCAAAAATACCATGCCCGCATAGAGGACCTCATCACACAATTCGAAGAGGTCACCTTCCATTACTTGCCAAGAGACCGAAACAGTTTGCAGATGCCTTAGCCACCTTGGCTTCCCTTGTGGAAATCCCCGAAGGAAAAGCAATCAAACCCTTCAAAGCTCGGACGAAAGGAAATTCCCGCCTACCGTTGTGAGATCGAACCGTAACCTAAGCCCGTCAATGAGCCATGGTATAACCAGATTTTCCAATACCTCAAGAGCGGGAAACCACCTTCATGAACAAGGAAGACCCACACACAAGGGGTCAAAACCAAGAGCATCATGGCCCTAAAACGCCTCGCCTCTCACTTCGTCATCCCTGGGGACATGCTATACAAGAAACGCTACCACGGGCCACTCCTACGCCGCATCGCCCAAGAAGAAGCAAGCAAGTTCATGAACGAAGTCCACAATGGGGCTTGCGGTCCCCACATGAACGCCGCAGCCCCGATGCAAATCATTCTCGGGATGGGCTACTACCGGATCTCCATGGAGGCAGATTGCATCCACTTTGTCCGAAGCCGCGACAAGTGCCAACGGTTCTCCAACCTCAATCATCTACCACCCCACGATCTCTACCGCATGACTACACCTTGGCCCTTTGCCACTGGGGAATTGACGTCATCGGGAAAATCGCTCCGCCAGCAAAGAATCTGGCCACGAGTTCATCTTAGTAGCCATCGACTACTTCACCAAATGGGTCGAAGCCAAGTCCTACAAGGTACTCACCTCCAAGAAGGTCGCGCATTTCCTCAAGGAAAACATCATTCGCCGATACGGCATCCCAAATGAGGTCATATCGTACAACGGCTCACACTTCGAAGGGGAATTCGACTGCATCCGCCGGCTGAATTCAAGATCACACGTCACAAATCTTCTCCCTACCGGCCACAAACAAACGGCGCCGTGGAAGCAAAGAAACAAAACCTCGAACGGATCATCCGAAAATGACCACCCGAGGACGAGATTGGCCCGAGAAGCCGCACCTTGCACTTTGGGGCTACCGCACATCGCCGTAATCACCACGGGAGAAACCCCATTTGCCCCGACATACGGGATGGAAGCCCCTTCCCATCGAGCTAGAAATTCCTCACTCCGAGTGCCGCTGGAAAATGACATCAACGAAGTCGAATGGCTCCGAAGCCGACATGACGAATTGGCTCGCTAGACGAGCGACGACTAAAGGCCATGGAACACGTCCGAGCCTATCAAAGCAGGATGGCTAGAGCTTTCGACAAGAAAGTCAAATCCCGAGACATCGTGAAGGTGACCTTGTACTCAAAGAAAAGCCTCCCACTCGAACCAACCCACCGGGAAAATGGGAACCCACATGGATCGGCCCTTTCGTGGTTCAAAAGATCTTCTCCTGAGGCGCCATGAAGCCGACGCACCTAGACGGCAATCCCTTCATGAATCCAAATAACGGAAGCAAACTTCGCAGATACTTCGCCCGAAGAAGAACAATCGTGCATCTCTTGGCACTCCATGTAGTGTCGAACTACGTGCAGACTGAGCCCTCTAGTCCGGGGAACGTAGGCAACCTTAATTGGTCCGGTCTAAAAATACACAAAAAGTCAAAAGTTTGAATGTCAATCAAGACCTCCATCAAGCTCCGCACTTTTCAAGAACACGCCCCAAGTCACCTTGACCAAGTCAAACGACGGCGGCAACATCAAAGGACATCCGAGGGTCACTCAAAGATCAAACGATCGACTCATGTCCGCTTCCAAGCTGGGGGCTTGTCTTCGCCTCACGCGCTTCAAAAAAGAGAGCTCGAGCAAGGGCTCACAAAAAAAAAAAAAAAAAAAGAGAGCTCGAGCAAGGGCTCACAAAAAAAAGAGAGCTCGAGCAAGGGCTCACAAAAAAAAAAAACAAAAGAAGCTCAAAGCAGAAGCTGCGAAATTGAGGTCAAGAGCCCGACGCCAACAAGAGGCAAGGAAGCTACGAAAAAGACCGTCAAAACGACTTGTCAAGGGAGCATTCAACCTCTCGCCCAAGCACAAAGCCTCAAAGAAAGGGGATTGCCGTCGTGGCCTGCATCGCTAGCCCGCGAATGCAATGTAAAAGTCCAAAGATGGACGCCGACAAAGTGCACAAATGTAAGCAAAGGCAAACAAAAGATCTTGCGTCTCGACAAAGCTTTAAAAGTAAATCACAAATCACTAACGGTTACAACATTTCTTGATGAGTTCAAGCACGGTCTACTCTCAAGTTCACAACATGCTAAAAGACAGCTTAATACATTTAACTAATAATGTGTTTGCAATGCAATGAATGGATACTTAGGAGGTCATTCCGCGCCATCTCGCGCTTGTCCCTCGCCATTCTTCCTCTCTTCCCTCGTCCCCTGGCGAGTCTTCTTTCGCTTCACGTGAACCAACTCTGCGTCTCTCGCTCCGAGATCCGGGGTCCTCCCCGTAGAGTCAAACAATCCAAGCAGCTCTCGTGGCTTCATTCGCCCGTGCTTCGGCTCGGATCTCCTCCTCGCGAGTCCGTAAAAGAGGACCTCTCCCCTGTCGGTCGGTCAACTCTAGTCTCGTAGTCAAACAAAGTGTCTCCCGTCACATCCAAAGGGTCGACTGTGCTTTGGAACTCCTAAGGCAATAGCTACTACGGCAACCGGGTCCTGTAGAATCCGCTACGCCTCGCTCTCCAAGACCACTTGGGATCGCCCAACACGCCGCTCATACCAAAGGGCCGTATACCGAGTCGTCAACACAACGCTCCCCGACGTCTAAGGAGTACCACAGAGGGAAAGCGGAATACTTCCATACCCTCGAAAATACAAGAAGGCACCCGGAGCCGCCATACAAAGAGGAACTACCTCCGCAGTAGCAAGGTCATCCCACCAACAAAGGCTCTGCTTCATCCCAAACCGCCGGAAACAAGCGACGGAATATAGAAGGAGGACCAAGACAAACCCGGAACTCGACAACGTAGGACCCTTCCCGCAAGATCCTCCTGGTCTCAATCCTCCAAGCGGAACCCACCAATGGATCCGATGCGTACCAAGCCGTGCCATCCATCTCTCCCAAGTGATCGATCCATATCCAACACAAGAGGTCGCCGAGCAAATGACCACTAAGGGCTAAATGACGTCGGAGCCTCGGACATGGCTCGAAGTCTCTCTCGCAGCCACAAGGTGAGCAAAGCGGGGCTTCCCCCTCTCATAAAACGATCCCCGCCGCGACGGTCGATACCATGAAGAGTCTCCCAAAGACCAACGGGACAATATCCTCTCCGGCTCGCAGTGCCTACCACATCTAGCAAAGCGCCATAAAAATGCCAAGGGAACCGACCAAAAAAGCGTCGCCATCACGCACAAGGCAAATATATCCCAAGAGACGTCACTCTCATCATCAACCATGAACCGCTCAGGCGGCTCAGAAATGTCGATATGACCCGAATCAAGGATCATGCCCTGCACTTCTTCCAACGAAGTACGAAGAAAGCCTGCAAGCTTCACGCTCACACCAGAACCCATTTCCTCAGCAAACAAATAAGCCACCTGTCCTCAAGAAACCTTGCTCCAAATCGCCCAAACACCGGCCAAAGCCATTCCCGCAAACATACACTACCCACAAATGCACTCTCGGCTCGCGTGGCATGCACAAAATAAAAATAATAATAGCAACAATTTCTAGGACAATTCCAGGAATCACAAAAATAAATGACATTACATCTTAAAATAAAATGCCGTTTTGCCATGCAAATACATGTGTTTTATTACAGTACCAATAAATGTCTGTTGCTAAACAAAAAAAAAAAACAAGGAGGGATATGAAAAGAGGGAAAGAAAATGAATACTAATCAGAATCCTCAAGCATCATCATCCTCGCCAAGGTCCTCCAAAGAAAAGTCGGGCATCCCAAGAAACTCGCCCGTCACATCCTCGTCGTCGGAATACCGAGCACCCGCCCGAGGCTCCCACGAAAAGTACTCGAAAGGATCAAATCCGGCGAAAGGATCAAAGAAGGAAGGCTCGAGGAACCCTCACTCGTGCGCCGTGCGGAGGCATGAATCGATAAAAGGGCCGCTCCTCGAAGGCCCCGCAGCCTCCCGAAGATGTCCGGCATCCATGCTATGCCGCCCTCAAAGGTCCCTCCCCGCTGCGGCTCCGGCTCGCCTAGGCGGAGGAACGTCCACGAGAATGCCTCGAAGGCATAGGCTCGTACGCCGGCACACGACGCGAAGACCGGCAAGACACCTTCGACGCCATCTTCTTAGCGAAGGAGCGCATCGCCACGTAACGGCGAGTCAAGATATCGTAGGCTCTCCCGGGACTCGCACCACCAACAAGCCCAAGGAAACGCTCAAAGAATACAAGCTTATACTCAACAACAAAAAGAGAAAAATACGTAAAAGATGCCAAGATGGAAAAGAGTAAGCACACTCACCGATCTATCGGGGTCCACTCTGTATGCAGCAGAGCTCAAGCTCCGAACGGCATGTACACCCTCCTCTCGATCCGTCCCCGCGGACGTACGTGAAATCCGGTCCAGACGCCGGAACCTCTGGGGAGCCTGCGGGCCCGCCTCTCTCTCCCGCGCGCACTGCGGCGTCCTCGCCTTCCTCCTCACGAAGGCCCCGTACTCCTCTCCATACAAGATGAACTCCTCGGCGCCGACACCGCCAAGGTACCTCTCGAAATCGAGCACGTCCATGTCCCGGAATCAAGCATCCCAAAGGGAGGGTCCCTGAGCCACGGGAAGCACACCGGGCCATCTGCCGAGAAGACCCGCTCTCCTGGATACATGACATCACAAGTCAAGCCCCGCAAAGATCTTCCGCCGCGCCGTCACCTCGGGAGCCCCCTCGAACTCATCGCCCTCATACCGAGTCCACGGGAACAAGACAAACCCTCACGGCTATCTCTCTCCAGACGCTCCCGCACATCCCCGTAGGCGATGGTGAGCTTCCCCGCCGGTCCTCCTCTTCCTCGCCGTACGAGCCCATCCCAAAGATAGTAGGTACGCAAAGAATCACCCAGGATCTCTATCCCACGGGAAGCACCGGAAAACCTCATAAAACCACACCTCGTGACAAAAACAGAGAGGGCTCGGTGCAAAAGAAAACGGAGAAAAGACAAGTTGCTAAATCAAAACAAAGAATAAACTCATACCTCCAAAGCAAAGTCAAAACAAAGTGCCAACGAATCACACCCCGCTAAACCGGTCCAAGGAGAAGTAGAGCTCGCCAAGCTCGCTCGCCCAAGCAATGTCTGCACCCTATCCAGATCGGGCCAAGCTCTCCAACAGAGCAAAGGGAGCTGCGGTCGCGTGGTTCGAGAACAAAGTCTCTGACAAGCATACCACAAGAAGGAGCGCGCCAACCGCTCCATTGCCACCCGGCCGGTCCCCTGATGTAGGCCCCAATACCGGCCGTAATCTTCGCCTCCACGTCACTATACAACATGCCTGTGCCCTCGCGAGGACGAGGCTCAAAGCCCAACAGCTCGGTCAACACCACATCGAAGATCATATCTCTCCACCGCACCGGCCCTCCTTCAAGGAAAGCCCGGTGATAGCAAAGAAAATCGGTGGGCGTCACCTGTCACCTCGCCCGGCTCGGGTGGAAGGTGTGGGTGGTATCCCACCAATACTCGATAAACCCAGGAAGACACTCTTGTTCTTCCTCGTGTCGACACTCCATGTGTTCTCAACGAACACACCTAGGCCGAAGCATAAACCAGCCTCCGGGACTCGGCCTACCGTCCACGGAAATATCGGGCATCCGCCGCCATAGCTCCACAACAGCCTCGAGCGATCCTCGAGTCTTCATCCTCTTGGCCTTCCCGCCATAAGCCCCGCATCCCGCAGTAAACACAAAGAAAGGTACGTCAATCACAAGCATTTAATATAAAGGCACATGTAACCAGTCACAAAACACGGCACACAATGCACATATTTCTCACATATAATGCACATAATTTTCACATATATCATGCATATAATTTTTCCCATACACCGTCACAAAAACACGGCACACACTGTACACATTTTCTCAAAAGAAAAAAAGGGGGGATTAAACCCTACACGACACATTTTCAAAAGAAAATCCGTCCCAACACAAAGACATATTGCACATATTTTCCCCACGTAGTCCGTCACCCAAAACACGGCACGACACATATGCATAACAAAAAAAAAAAAATCCGTCCCTACACGGCACACACTTTCACATATAACTCCGTCACAAAACACGGCACGTGTCACATTTTTTCACAAAAATTATCACTACACGATAATTTTTCTCACAATGTACATACATAAATAGCATTAGGTACAAAACACCAAAGCATGCAATTCACTAGATAGGCACTTTATTTTCACAAATAAGAGCTAATCTACACATTTCTGCACAAAATACACATACCCACAATTTTTACATGTCCATTTTCAACAATTCATCAAGAATTTCACAAAAAGGCATAAAATAATAACAAAAATTCAAAAATGCGAAAACGAAAACCTAGTTCTAGCATTCAAAAATTCGAAAGGTGGAATCAAAACGGAGCGGATTTCTTACCTCCCGACGTTCATGGAGCGACGATTGTGCACCTCCGGATTCGGATACAAAACATCCGGGTTCTTCGAAGATGGAACGAACGAAATCCAATTCCTTTGGAGCTCCATTCGCTGCTCAACCACTTCCTGACTGCGTTGACGACGACTCCTTCGAGATCCTTCAGCCATGGCAAACAATTCAAGCAAAAAATCTTTGATTTTGGTTAACAATGGAGGTTTTTTTCCTCTCTCTCTCTCGCCTGGTTTACGCCTGGAAGAAGAAGGAATGGGGAAGGGCTCGGTTATTTAAACTGGTCAAAGCCTGGGAACCGTAAAACCAAAGATGGTCCGTACGGACCTCTTTGCAACCGTTGGTCCGTACGGACCTCTTTGCAAGGGGTGGCCAAATTACTTTCCCGCCCTTATAATTTTTGCCCCCGGCCGTCCTAAGGCCTTTTCCAAAGAAATCCAAGTGCGTAATGGTCCCTAACCCTTCAATTCAACCACCGGTCGTCAGCGTAAGACCGGTCCTCGCCCACTCCAACGGCAATTCAATCCCCGGCCGTCAAGCGTAAGACCGGTCTCGCCACTTCAACGGCAATTCAACCACCGGCCGTCAGCGTAAGACCGGTCCTCGCCCACTCCAACGGCAATTCAACCACCGGCCGTCAGCGTAAGACCGGACCTCGCCCACTTCAACGGCAATTCAACCACCGGCCGTCAGCGTAAGACCGGACCTCGCCCACTTCAACGGCAATTCAACCACCGGCCATCAACGTAAGACCGGTCCTCGCCCACTTCAACGGCAAATCAACCACCGGCCATCAGCGTAAGACCGGTCCTCGCCCACTTCAACGGCAATTCAACCACCGGCCATCAACGAAAGACCGGTCTCCGCCACTTCAACGGCAATTCAACCACCGGCCATCAACGAAAGACCGGTCCTCGCCCACTTCAACGGCAACTCAACCCCCGGCCATCAACGTAAGACCGGTCCTCGCCCACTCCAACGGCAATCCAACCACCGCCCGCTCAACGGCAATTCAGGAAGGAGCCAACACCTCCCAGCACGAATCCCAAGGCACGAGACGCCTCCAAAACGCCCGACGGCAATTCAAGAAGGAGCCAACACCTCCCAGCACGAATCCCAAGGCACGAGACGCCTCCAAAACGCCCGACGGCAATTCGAGAAGGAGCCAACACCTCCCAGCACGAATCCCAAGGCACGAGACGCCTCCAAAATGCCCGACGGCAATTCAAGAAGGAGCCAACACCTCCCAGCACGAATATCAAGGCGCAAGACGCCTCCAAACGCTCAACGACAACTCAACCACTGGCCCTCAAAAGAGGTCCGAAGTCATCTTCCCAACAGAAAAGGGCCCCTACAGGGTCATGCATCCCCAGCAATTCAAGCACCGGCCGTCGACGTAAGACCGGTCCTCGCCCACTTCAACGGCAGCGCAAGCACCGGCCATCAAAGTAAGCCCGAGCTCCTCCCCAACAAGTCAAAGGGAAGTCATACAGATCGCATATCCTCAAAGACCGCCATCATCCTTGCCCACTCAACGGCAAAACAAGCACAAGAAGGAGCCAACACCTCCGAGTACAAGTCCCAAGGCACGAAGCGCCTCCAAAATGCCAAATGGGGAAGCTATCACCGGCCGTCATCCTCGCCCACTTCAACGGCAACGCAAGCACCGGCAGTCATCGTAAGTCCAACCTTCTACTCAACATGCAAAAACACAAAGGCATCTACGAAGCACAAGGCAGCCATGCCTCCACAACTGCGGCTAGAAGACGATTCAAAGTCCTCGCGCATTACATCCACAACTGCGGCTAGGAGACGATTCAAAGTCCTCGCGCATTACATCAAACTGCGGCTAGAAGACGATTCAAAGTCCTCACGCATAACACCAACCGCCGTAAGACGATTCAAAGTCCTCACGCGTGGCACCAACCGCCTCCAGATGACGATTCAAAGTCCTCCGGCGTGGCACCAACCGCCGCCAAGACGATTCAAAGTCCTCCGGCGTGGCACCAACCGCCGCCGTAAGACGATTCAAAGTCCTCGGCGTGGCACCAACCGCCGCCGATGACGATTCAAAGTCCTCCGGCGTGGCACCAACCGCCGCGATGACGATTCAAAGTCCTCCCGTGGCACCAACCGCCGCGATGACGATTCAAAGTCCTCCGCGTGGCACCAACCGCAATCGAAGACGATTCAGTCCTCACTTTATCTCCTGCCCTAAGGCCTTAAACCACCCGATTCGGAAAATCGTAAAATTTCCATCCCAGGACACCACCACGTCCTCACAATTGACCTCGGCGGTCACCACATCTTTGGACACCACCACGTCCTCACCACCGACCTCGGCGGTCACACAACACTCTGTGGCACCACCACGCCCGCATTCACAAAACACTCACCCCACACCCGAACTACGATCGGGCTTGATTCCCGCCAGGGATACGTAGGAATCCTATCACGTGGTCCAAATTTATTGACCTAAACGGTCCACACCAAAGGACACCACCACGTCCTCACATTGACCCTCACGGCCACTTCCTCTCCCAAAGACGCGATCCAGGACAGGACCCTTATCTTATCGGCGACCCCACTTCTTTCATAAGTGACGTCGTCGAGGGGCTTCGTAAGTACCCCAATCTGGATCACCCCCTTTCAAACACACGGAAACCCCGCGAGACTCATCAACACAGTCTCGGGATCTCGGCACTCAAAACCCTCTCAAAACCCTCACAAACCCCCAACCAAACCAAGGGAGGAGCCTTCACGGGATAAAGGGACAAAAGGACCTTTTGGGAATTTTCAGAAATCGAGAAAAGCAATTAAGGTCCGTACGGACCTTTTTGTTTCAATGATTACTAAATTCCCTTAAAGTCCACAATATTCCCTCAAATCCCGGGAAAATGATTACTTCCTGCAGAGTTGGTCCGTGCGGACCTCTTTGCATGCAAGATGGTCCGTACGGACCTTATTGCTCAGGGGAACACCATCATTCCGAATATTCACCATCATTGCGATTCCTCAAATCGAGGAAATCCAAAATTCGGATAACCAAGAAGGTCCGTACGGACCTCTTTGCTCCGAAATTTTTACTATAAATAGAGGGCTCCCCTCCTCATTTTCACACACCTCCCTCTTCTCTCTTCCTCCCTTAGCCTTCGGCTCCCCTCTAAGTCCTCTTGAGGCACTCCCGCCCCTTTCGGATCCTTCCGAGGCCTTCCGAGCTCCCTTGTGGTGCTCCGAAGCCTCCCCGAGCGCTCCCGAGACGCTCCCGCGCTGCCCCGAGGCACTCTCGAGGTACTCTGAGGCCCCTCGTGGTACTCCGAGGCCTCGCTTGGTCTTTCCACGGTGTCCCGGCTCTTTCCGAGTCAAACCGACGATTCCAAACCACGCCGAAACTCGCTCGAGTGACTCTCGCCACCGCAACGCACGCCGAACCTCTCGCCCGAGTAACTCCGCCACCACAACGCACGCCGAACCTCTGCCCGAGTGATCCCGACGATCCCCACGCACGCCGAACCTCTCGCCCGAACGCAGCCTACAACCTCAACTCACGCCGAAACTGCGTCCGCAGACAACCGGTCCCTCCCGAAGCAATCCCGATCCGTACCTAACGCTACTCCGACCTCAAACACCATTCCCACGGGAAGGCAGACACGAACCAACATTGGTAAGGCTTCCTTCCTACACTATTTCAATACATTTCCATACATAGCATACAATGTAGACATCCGATACAGCATGCATTTTTAAAAGCACACACACACACACAACATTTAAAGGATATTAGGGGTATCCGAAAGACTCATTTTACGAGGCTACTCGGGTGAGCTCTAATATTCTAATATTCTCTTCCCGGGAGTCATCTGACCTCCGAACTCAAAATCTCATCACACAAAAACAGTTTAAAATTATCTTTAAACTGATGCCCTTTTTCAATGTTTTGGGCTTAATAAAAACGGCGTGGCGACTCTACAAATGCGAAAACAAACGGCGAGACACCTCCAACCTGAAAAACGCTGCAAAGCGGGGGAAAAATGCCAGATGCCGGGGCCGCGAGGCCTGCTCGGATCCGGGCTATTTCAAAAGGGTTTCGGCCTAAGGGGGTTTTAGCCGAGGGGTTTGAAGGGGGTAAAGAGGGTTTCGGCCTAAGGGGGGTTTGAGCCGAGGGGATTGATAACAAGATTTTTTTTAGGATTTCGGCCTAAGGGGATTTTGAGCCGAGAGGATTGAGTAACAAGAAAAAAAAAATTAGGGTTTCGGCCTAAGGGGGTTTTGAGCCGAGGGGAATAAATTGAGAAAAGAAAAAAAATAGGGTTTCAGCCTAAGGGGATGCTGTAGGAAACGTGTTGATCAACCTACGTCCAGTAATTAGATTGATCCACTAGATTTAATTGACCTATAACAAGGAACCCACGACTAACCGAAATGGTCTCCGGCTTAGACCCTCGGGCGTGAGAGTAAGTATGGTGTATAAGCTGATAAACTATAATGAACAAGAGATCCAGAATAACAAATAGTCATTACCTCAAAACCGTTGATGTTGTAAGGTATTTATAGGAGTTGATTAGAGATATAATTGTGGTAGGATTGTATGAAATCCCTAGAATCACGGATCAGATTGTATGAGAGATCTCGTACGTAAATAACTCCTGATTGGTAGGACTTCTGTTAAGGAAATAGTTGTATATACGTTATGACTCTGTAGGTCGACGTACGCCTTGTAGGTCGAGCTCGCCTGCATGGGTCTAGGTTGACCTGACTGATTGATATAGCCAGATGATACTTGTATGAGATATGGATCGTATATCGGACAAATCTAGGTCGGGACCAAGGAGGTCAGAAAATGAGCTAGGTCAACTGATCTTTGATGCTGGGTCGTGGGCCTTATAATAATTGGGCTGACCCACCAAGGATGTGGTGGCAATAATGTCTGTATAACTGGGCTTTGTATATTGGGCATAGCCCGTCACTTTTATTCCGTTCAGTGGCCCCCAACTTTCTGGGTTGACTTTGTCGACCAGGAAGTTGTAAGAATTTTGATGAACACTTCGGTAGGTCGTAACTAGATGCTCGGACCGCTAGTTGGTCGACCATTGATGACGTGGCTCAAGGTCGACCCTTAAGTGTTTCGATGGTCAGATCTGTAGAAGCGCCGTAATTCCGCAATCATTACTCCGTTTGACGCTTGGACAACTGCCTTGGGAACCGTTTTTGGCATTAATGGAGAAGAATAACCGTTTGAAACCCCAAACCTTTCCAATTCAAGGAAGGATTAGCATTTGTATAAAAGGAAAATCCTTTTCCTTCTCACACTTTACAAACCCCCAAATCTGAGATATACCCCAGCAAGAACTGAGCAAGGCGATTTCTGATTTCTGGTGCACTTCGTCATCTCTTTCATTCATTATACCTTTCGTCTCCGACTTAATTAAGGTATCCCTCAATTTCCTTGCTTTTAGGTTTATTTCTGAGCTTTTTCTTTATTTCTGCCATTGCTAGGACTTTTAGCTGCGAATCTGGGGTTTGGTATGGGTATTGCACCGTTAACCGTAGGGTATACAAGCATATAAACGGGGTATGGAAGGAGATGTCCAAGGAAGAATGTATTTCCATTTTGACCAGGTGGGGTTTGAGCTTTAACGAGCTAGACCTCCCTGTAGGAGAAAACTTGGGTGACTTAGATGTAGACGACCAAAGAGTTGTTTCCTTTCATCTTTTCCATGAGTTGCTTGACCATTTATTCTTGTTTTATGTTAGGGGACCTAATAAGCCTTCATTCCTTAGAAATAGACAAGGGTTTCCATGGAAATCTAGGCCGCCCTTAGGTAGGTCGCTTGAGTCTGTAAGTAGGACTGATTCCCCTGTTTCTTCCTCCGTAGATATGGCAGATCAAAGGCAGGCTAACGCATCTACCTCGTCGAGCCCCAGGATTGTAGATGCTTTTGACTCCTCCGTTGCACAAGGGAGGAATGAAAGGGGTTATGTGGCCCCCAAGCCGGCTCCTGGGAAGAATGGCTCTGAATCTCGAATAAATATTCTCCATGGCTTTTGCGAGATCAACAGAGATAAGTTCCGACTAACCCACTATCCTAAGAAAGAGTTCATGACCAAGTTTGGATCATCCTATACCACGGATCCAACCAGGGTAGCCTTTTTTTATGGTCAATTTGAGGCTGGGTTGAGACTCCCCTTGGACCCATTTATTAGTGAATTTCTGGAATGCATGGATGCCCTACCTCTTCAATTGGGAGCTAATACTTGTAGAGTTTTGGTGTGCTTCGCCATGATATGTAGGTTTCTAGGTTTCGAGCCTTGTGTCCATTTTTTCAGGATGTTTTTTAAGATCATAGTAGATAAGTCGACCCTAGGTATTAGCACTCCTTCAAGACCTCATGCCCCAAAACTTTTCATCAACCTTCCTAGTAAGGCCAGTGGGTGGAATTCCCATGTCATTGTAGTTGAGAGCAGGAGAGGTTGGGAATTTCCTTTGCCTGATGAAACTTCTGAGGTAATCAAGGAGCAAGATTATTGGATGCCGGACTGGAGCGATGCCTTGTACAAGAAACTGGTAGAGGTAGCTCGTCGGGGTCCAATTAGCTGGGAGATCTTGGGGACCACTAAGAACAACTATATTCAAGCTGGCATGATGTTGGGTAGTGATGAGGTAGCTCCTTTTGTTCCAATAGTTAGGAGCTTGAGGTACCCCGATTGGGTCATTCATGAGGGAGATAGGTTTAGGGTTGAGAATCAATGCCACGACTGTAAAAAGACCAAAGATTTCTGCAGACTGAACAAAGATCATTTTGGTGGTAAGTGTTCACTTGCCCTTTCACGTAGCTCATCACTTCTTACTCGCATACTTCTTACTTTGCTCGTACATGTTTTACTCGTCAACTATTGTATCTACTCTCTCGAGCTAACACTTCTTCTTATCTGTGCAGTTCTTACCCCGGAGCAGGAAGCCAACGTGGTGCGGGTTGTGAATGTGAACGTGAAGAAAAGCAAGAAAGGCCATGGTGCTGCTAACGCACGGGCTAGCAGGCAAAAAAGAAGCCGAGGAGCGACATAAGTTGTTGTAGTTGATTGATGAAGACACTGAGAAGATGATCCCTGTTGAGGAAGAGGCCGAGCAGGATGAGCTGGAGAGAATAGTTGGTGATGCCCCTGCTGGAGGCCCCCTAAGATAAGGCTGACCCGAATATCGTCAACCTGGAAGACGAAGAAGAAGAAGATGAAGACAACCTCCCTCTGGCCAGCAAAAAGGAAGAGGTCAAGGCTCAACCCTGGTCCTGGGAGGGATGACTCTCTTCAAGCATCAAGCTCCCTTGAAAGGAATCTTCCACCCACAACCTCCCAAGTCTCATACGCCGAGCTTGTCCGAGCTCGGGTGGACAAGTTAAGTGATGTCCCTTCCCTAATTGGCATTGATAGCTCCAGTAGAGAATATCCGGAGCTGGAATAAAGGCAAGTAGTGGTGAGGCGATCTGCTGACAAGGATCTGGTGGCTAAGCATGCTGAGGAGGGTCTGAGCGCTGAGGAGTTCAGTGCTAGGTCGGGTCTTATACATTCCGAGGTAAACCTTGATATTTTTCATACTTTTTGCTCTCCCTTTTGTTCGTACCTTCACTTACAAACTGTTCGGTCTGACCCTTTGACTTTTTTTATTTTTCTGTAGGCTCTTGCTATGGTCGAGCTAGCCAAGAGCCGCTGGAAGGCCGCCGAGGAGAGAGAGAAATTGGCTACGGCCATGTACGATCGGAAGTCTGTCGAACTAGCGGAGCTGAGGGAAAAATATGCCGACCTGGACTCAGCTTATGAGGCTCTCCAGCTGGTCAAAGAAAATGCTTTAAAAGCCAAGGATGAGGCGTGGGCCAAATTAGGTGAGACCAAGAAGGAGCTTGCTGCAGCCCAGTTGGGCAAAGAGAGGGTGGAATAGGAGCTTGAAACTGTGACCCAAATGCTCCAGGAAAGCAATGACCTGCTGGCTAGGAAAAATGAAGACCATAAGGCTGCTCGACTAAAGTGGGAAGAAGAAGCATGAGCCAAAATGGAGGTCACTGTAGAAGCTTCCAAGGAAGCTGTTAGCAAGGCTGCGGTAGAGGCTTATAAAGATGGTGATGAGTATTTCAACTTCATCACTGATCAAGCTAGGACCTTTTTTGATGTAGGGCGCCGCCATATGGCTCGTCGTATCTTAGTGGATCCCTCTGTCGACCTGCCAGTTGAACAATTGGCTAAGTGGGCTTCAGAGGACCAGTATGATATGGTAGCTCGCCGTGGTCATCCTCTCGTTCCTTATAATGCTAACGACTTGGCTGCTATTTCCCAGGAAGATGAGGAGGAAGGGGCTGAGCCTTGGGTCGCTCCTCCAGTTGAGCAGGTTAATTTTGACACTCTAGTCCAAGAATTGCAAGAAGCTGATGAGATGGAGGAAGATGAAGGCGAGGAGGTGGCCCAAGACCAGCGAACTCTAACTGCCAATGATCAAGACATTTAATTTTTGTTTGGCTGATGTAACGAACAAGCTCCAAAACATTTTTCCTTTTTTGGTCTATGTAACCTATGCCTTGGCCCAGTTTTTGGGAGGCATTTAACTCGCAATACTTGTTTGTTCAAGTCCTAGCCCGCTTTGGGGGACTTGCTTTATTTAATCATAGTTGACCTATACTTGAGTCACCTTATTTTGATCCTTGCTTGTATTTATTTGTCGAACTAGATTTATAAGATAATCGAAACTGCTACAAGTTTTTGGTCGGACTAGTTGAGGAACAAAGTCGACTTAATACTTGCTTGTTTGAGAACGAGATTGACCAAGATTCAAATCCGTTAGAAAGAGATCTACTAAGAATCGGATCTGTTAGAACGAGGTCGACTAAGAGTCGGACCTGTTAGAAGAATGAGATTGACTGTAAGTCGAATCTGTTGGAACGAGGTCGACTAAGAGTCGGACCTGTTAGAGGAACTAGATTGACTGTAAGTCAAATCTGTTAGAACGAGGTCGACTAAGAGTCGGACCTGTTAGAAGAACGAGATTGACTGTAAGTCGAATCTGTTAGAACGAGGGTCGACTAAGAGTCGGACCTGTGAAAGGAACGAGATTGACTAAGAATCAAATCTGTTAGAACGAGGTCGACTAAGAGTCGGACCTGTTAAAGATAATTTTGGTGGTCGACCTAAGAGTCGGACCTGATTTGAATGAAGCATAGAAGTAACACAACTTGTTTGAATATAACTGTTGCTTTATTGATGTAGTAGAACGGTTACATAGAAAATAGAAAACTGAAACTGAAACTTAAAAGTAATATTTAATAAGGTGGCTAGCATGCCATGGATGTTTCAACTCCTCACCCTCTGGATAACCAATCATGTAGGTGCCCTCTTTGATAACTCGAGTGACGACGTAGGGACCTTCCCAATTAGAAGATAACTTGTTCTGTTTTGCTTTTCTTCCTGTTACCTCGATCTTCCTTAGCACGTAGTCCCCTACTTTGAACAACCTCTTCTTGACTTTCTTGTCGTGGTAGCCCTTGGTTTTCTGCTTGTAATTGACCATTCATAGTTGAGCTGTAGCCCCCTTTTCATCGAGTAAATCCAAGTCGATCAATCTGTTAATGTCGTTCTGTTCGTGATCAAAGAAGACTACCCTTGCTGTAGGAACTTGTAGCTCGGCAGGTGCCATGGCCTCTGATCCATATGTAAGAGCGAATGGGGTTTCACCCGTAGGCCCCCTGGTGGTTGTGCGGACTGCCTAGAGAGCAATGGGAAGTTCGTCCAACCATCTACCAGCTCGACCAACTAAGCCCATTTTAAGTGCTGATAGGACCAGTTTATTCGCTGCTTCTGCTTGCTCGTTACCCTGTGGATATGCGACTGACGACTTCCAATGCTTGACGCCCAATCTGTTCATCTCCATTTTAAAGGCTGTAGAGAATTGTAGCCCATTATCCGTTACAATAGCTCGTGGAGTCCCAAATCGACACCATATATAATCATGAATAAAGTTGATGGCGTTCTCCTCTGTAATCTTGGCTAAGGGTTTAGCTTCAATCCACTTGGTAAAGTAATCAATGGCGATGATCACGTACTGACAGTTTCCCCGGGCGGGTGGGAAGGGACCAATCAAATCGACTCCCCACATACTGAAAGGCCAAGATGCGACCACTGGAGTTTGCTCGGTTGTAGGCAGCTTAGGTAGGTCGGCAAATCTCTGGCACTTGTCACACTGCTGTACAAAATCATGAGCGTCTGCTCTCAAGTGAGGCCAATAGTAACCCAAAGTGATCAGCTTGTCGGCCAAAGTTCTGGCCCCCGGGTGTCCACCACAAACTCCACAATGTACCTCATGCAAAAGCTGAGTAACCTCCATGGGGTGAACGCAACTCAACAAAGGCTTTGTAAAAGACCTTCTAAATAATGCATCTCAGTGTATGACATACCTTGGAGCTTTCTTCTTGATTGCCCGTGCTGCTTGCTCATCAGGAGGTAGCTCGCCCTTTTCTATGTAGTCTTTTATTTCTTCGATCCAACACTTTGTGTAAATCCATTCTCTAGTGGTGTCTTCCAGGCATTAAATCTGAACCCTCTCGTATGTTGGATGCTCTAGGTAGGAGATAGGCTCTCCATGTTGCTCGTCTGATGTGGCCAACTTTGAGAGTAGGCCGACCAACTCGTTATCATCTCGACCTACCCTTTGTATCTCCCAGAACTCCAAGTCTTTGACCAACTCCTTCACTAGGTCGCAGTATTTGAATAGGGTAGGGTTTAGCACTTCATACTCCTCCCTGACTTGATTCACGATCAACTGAGAATCACAGTAGGCTATGACTTTAGTCGCCCCAAAACATTTGGCATATTTAATAGCTGCGACCAAGGCTTCATATTCGGCCTGATTGTTGGAAGCTTCAAACTTGAATCTCAGTGCTTCCTAAAAAACCTTGCATGTATCTTGCTCGACTAGAATAATCCCAGCCCCACTAACATTCTTGGTCGCCGACCAATCAGAATAAACTTTCCAGCAATTGTCGGGTAAACTTACTGCGGGCTGAGTTGCAAGTTCCCTTCCCTTCACACTTTCCTTCTGAGCTCTTACTTCGCTATCTTCCTTGGTGAACGTAAGATCGACCAAGAAGTTTGGCAAAGGTTGAGCTTTCAACGCCTTTCGAGGCCTATACTCAATGTCGAACTCGGTTAGCTCTATTGACCAGTTCAGTAGTCGTTTTGAACCTTATGGCTTATGCAAGATCTTCCTTAGGGGAGCGTTTGTTAGCACGACAATAGGGTGAGCCAAGAAATAAGCTCGTAGCTTCCTTGATGCAATGACCAATGCGTAGGCCACCTTTTCTGCATTATAATACCTGCCTTCCACATCGGACAGGGCCTTGCTCACATAATATACAGGCTTCTGAAGCCCCCCTCCTTCTCTAACTAGCACGGCTGCCACAGCTTGGTCGCCAACCGACATATATACAAATAAAGTTTCTCCCATGACCGGGCTTCTCAATAATGGAGGAGAGGCAAGATACTCCTTAAGCTGCTGGAACGACGATGAACATTCGGCCGTCCGCTCAAAATTTCTGTCCCCCTCAAAGATTTGAAGAAGGGGAGAGACCCCTCTGCTGACTTGGCAATAAAGCGACCTAGGGCCGCCACCCTACCGGTTAGTCGCTGCATCTCTTTAATACTTGTAGGCTCCTTCATGTCGACCAGAGCCTTGATTTTTTCAGGATTGGCTTCAATACCCCGTTGAGAGACCATGAAACCCAGAAACTTCCCTGCTGCTACCCCAAATACACACTTGCTTGGATTGAGCTTCATGTCGTTTGCCCGCAAATTGGCGAACGTTTCCTTTAGGTCGACCACGTGACGTCCGGCCTTTGTTTTGATGACCATATCGTCGACATATGCCTCCATGTTTCGGCCAATTTGGGTTGCAAAGACTTTGTTGACCATCCTATGGTAAGTAGCTCTAGCATTTTTTAGCCCGAAGGGCATCATATTGTAGCAGTAGATACCCCCAGCAGCTTGGAAGGCAGTCTTCACTACTGTAAGTGCTCCAATTTGAGTTTGTTAGTATTTTCGTTAGAAAATTAACGAAAGTTATAACATTCCTAACAATTCCTAACAATTCCTAACATTTCTAACAAAGCAAGGGCAAAGTGGGCATTGTTATTTAAGGATAAACCAAGGAAAGGAATCAAAAAAGCAAAAGAAATAAGAAAAATCAAAAATAGAAATGGCTGGAACAAAAACTGGCTGTTAATTTGATTTTTTTTGAAAAATATTCCTCTTGTCCAAAGCCTGAAGCTGTAATTAATGAACAGTGCACGCTCAAGGTCCTATCCGCGCGGATGAGTTTGCATTTTTCAGAGGGCTATAAATTGAGCCCTCCAGTCTCAAAAATAAAGGAGAAGAACACATTTCCTCAACTGCACTTTGGCGAAAATAGAGAGAAAACAGTGAGAATTCCATAGAATTGTCACCTTTTTCTCAACTATTCAACCAAAATCACACTCACTCAAACACTCTCATATTCAACCCTCAAACACTCTTACATTCAATCCTTCAAACACAAAACACAAAGAAGATAGGTATAACCTCCCTCTTCTTACCCTAAAATTCATCCATGCATGCATTTTCAAGCTACAAAATGTAGTTCATTCATCTTCTTGTCTTAGATCCAAGAAGATCACCATGGAAGTTCATCTCCATGGATGATCTTCTACAAGGATCAACATTATTTTCAAAGTGTTCTTACTTTCTTACAAAGAAAACACATTTTCAAAACCCTAAAAATCATTTTCATACATCAAATCTCATTTTCAAAGGATAAAATTCCCCTTCCCAAGCAAATGAAATGCTTAGTCCTAATGTACCCCAAGGATGGTTTGATATAGTTGATTCACCACTAAAATGTCTAGTGATCACTAATCAAAACCTAGGGAAATGGGGACAAGCATGGATGTCAAACCCCCTTTAAAATCACATTTTCCTTCTTGAGAAGTTGCTGTCCAGTAGCAATTTTCTAAGACCCTAGTCCATGGTCTAAATTTTTGGACACAGATAAACTTGGAATTTGGTGTTGACTACAAAACACTTTTTGTAGCCAACATCCAGAGCTTTCCATACATATTTTTATTTTATTTTTTTCGTGAGTAAAACTCCCTTTTCCCAATTTTCTTTTGAAGGTCAGATCACCCGTCTCTGGGAGTCCAGATCTCATATCTGAGATTTCCAGAAGGTTTTGAGTCCTCAAATCTTCTCCAAAATGAAAAATTATTTCACAGAAATCTTATTTGAGGTGTTTGTAACAACTTTCATTCTCTGAGTTTTCTCATATTATGAATTTTTGAATCCCTTAAATCCATTTCAAAATCTTTTGAGTACCAAAACTCAATCTAAAAATCACACCAAAAATCATGGGATCTGTCCAAAGTCTAATAAAGAATTTCCAATTTTTACTTTTCTGAGTTTCAACATATTTTGGCCAAAACACACACACACACACACACACACACACACACACACAACAAATGGTTTTTAGCTTGGAAGACTCGTTTTATGAGGCATTCAGGGTGCACACTAACGTCCTTCCCGGCATGTAACGTGACCTCCGAACCCAAATCTCTAATCTCGGGCATTTTTCAAAGTTTTGGCCCTTAAAACAAAAATGGCGTGGCGACTCCGTTTGATTTCAAAAAAAATCGGGCGACATCATCACAGTGGCGACTCTGTTGGGGATACGTTAGCTTTTTCTAAAAAAAAAATGATATTTGGTATATTGGTGGAAACCATTAAACTTCCCGCTATCGCCTCCTAACACGAGTCGGGGATAAATTGTGGTCTAACAATCCCACGTACCGGTATCACCGTTTTCAAAAGAAAAAGAAAAGCTTTTAAGGGTCAAGCTTCCGTCCCGGCTTTAAAAATCATTTGTTGTGTGTGTCGATTTTTGCACATTTTTCGTGTTGTTTTGGCCGCCTCGAAAAAAGTCAAAATTTTGACTGTCGGAATCACGTCCCTAACTGTCGGAATTTTTGTGCTTATGTGCTTATGTGCTCATTTCAAAAAAAAAAATTTCAAAAAAAAAAGAATTTCAAAAAAAAAAAATTTCAAAAAAAAAAAAGAAGAAAATTTTCAAAAAAAAAATCATGCATCATATTTTTAAGACACATAAAAAAAAATTTCTATTTTACTCAGAAAAAGAAGATAGACTGCTTGCACACTACGCGCACGTGACCTTACACTGCACACTATGTCCCTAACCCGGGGAAATCCTTGTCGCGGCCCGTTTGGTCTTATTACGCCTCTCGGTGCAAGCACAGGACTACCCAAACATCCCATGGAGCCTCGTGTCGACCATGCACTTGTTCGTGACACACTTTGTCCGAGACCCGGTTGGTTTTTAGTTTGGTCTGTGTCGTGCCCTGTCTGTGTATAGACCTTTCCTTTCAAGCCTTTGTCGGCATACCGACTCAATATCTTTCGGGGACCCTAATCCGCCGAAGTTCCCGCCGGTTTTCCGCCGAGACTTTGACCAAGATATTGACCAGGCGCCTTGACTTCGGCTCGATCGGCACAAATTATACACGACTCCCGGCATGACACCGAGTCATCGAGGATTAATGATTATTCCATGCCTAATTACGGGTTAACCGACGACAAGTCAAGATCGGTGTGGACGCTTATCGGTCAAATCATGCCGACTTTTCGTCGAGCCCTCGGACATGATCTTGATTTTGACGTCAGCTTTGTCCGTAATTTACATCGAATGCTCGTTAAGACTCGATTACCCGCCAGACTTTTAGGATCGTTTT
This sequence comes from Adenophora triphylla var. japonica, assembly GCA_022495995.1. Classification (NCBI taxonomy): domain Eukaryota; kingdom Viridiplantae; phylum Streptophyta; class Magnoliopsida; order Asterales; family Campanulaceae; genus Adenophora; species Adenophora triphylla. The sequence continues at coordinate 28,547 of JAFEMH010003907.1, read as the reverse complement.
TCTTTCGGTCGGTGGGACCCGCTTGCCCTATAGGACCCTCGCCCGGGCTGTCCACCCTGGGAGGTCGAAATACAGGTGGAATACGAGGGGCTTATAGACGTAGTGACGGGGCCCACTGATCCAGGATCCAGAATAGTTTGCGAAAAAGAAGAGAAATCTTTTCCAACCGATTAGGTTAATAAAACGTGTTTTAAGTAAACGTGAACAAATAACTGCATGTTGCATGAGCCCAAAGCCCAAACACTTACCCTCCTTCCATTCCTGCACATCCGAACCTTCGTGTCCTTTCCCCCGCAGCTCCTCACAAAGGTTGGTTCCGGACACCGGGTCACCGTTTGATCAGTTGGGAAGAGTCAAGCGCGTCATCAGCTTCACCGTTTGTTCCGACTCCGGGTTTCAGAATGTCTGCATCAGCCGGTAATGATGGGGATAACGTCACTCCGCCTCCCGGGACCCCTCAGACAGAACAGCAGTGGAATCAGTTAGTAGAACAGATGAGACTTCGACATGAGGCTCAGATTAACGACCTTCTGGGGGTTGTCGCAAGTCATGGTTTGACTATCAGTCTCAATTCCGATGGCACTTTTATCGCGAAGAAGGAAGAAGGTTCTCCTCCTCTTCTTAATCATCCTGGATACATCAAGATGCTACCCCAAGATTCCTATGTCTCCACCGCCGAGACTCCTGCCCGTCGGCTTACAGGGCAATGTGATGTACCCGATTTTTTTTGAAATCAAACGGAGTCGCCACGCCATTTTTGTTTTAAGGGCCAAAACTTTGAAAAATGCCCGAGATAAGAAATTTGGGTTCGGAGGTCACGTTACACGCCGGGAAGGACGTTAGTGTGCACCCGGAATGCCTCGTAAAACGAGTCTTCCAAACATTCAAAATCATTTGTTTGTGCGTGTTTGTGTGTGTGTGTGTTACTTTGGCCAAAATGAGTTGAAACTGAGGAAAGTAAAAATTGGGAACTCTTTTTAAGACCTTAAGCTGATACCATGATTTTTTGGATTATTTTTGGGTTGAGATTTGGTACTCAAAAGACCTTTTGAAGTTGAAAAACACTTCTGCCAGAATGAAAAAGGCAGTGGACACTTGATTTTGAAATGGACTTTAGGGCTTTAAAACTCCAGAATCTGGGAAAAGTCCGAGAATGAAAAATGTTCAAAATACCTTAAATAAGGTTTCTGTGAAAAAACTCTCCATTTTGGAGATGCTTTGGTGGACCAAAACCTTCTGGAAATCTCAGATCTGAAATCTGGATTTTCAGAGACTGATGAACTGACCTTTAAAAGAAAATTTGAAAAAAGGGGTTTTACTCACGCAAAAAATAAAATAAAAATATGTATGGAAAGCTCTGGATGTTGGATACAAAAAGTATTTTGTAGTCAACACCAAATTCCAAGTTTCTGTATGTCCAAAAAATTAGACCATGGACAGAGGTCTTAGAAAATTGCTACTGGACAGCAACTTCTCAAGAAGGAAAAAACATGATTTTAAAGGGGGTTTTGCATCCATGATTGTCCCAATTTCCCTAGGCTTTGATTAGTGATCACTAAACATTTTAGTGGTGATCTACTATATCAAACCATCCTTGGGGTACATTAGGACTTCAAGCATTTCATTTGCTTGGGAAGGGGAATTTCATCCTTTGAAAGAAAGATTTTGTGTATGAAAATGATTTTTGGAAAACACTTTTTAGTGAATGATCTTTAGAAAAACACCTTTAAGTGAGTAAGAAAATGATTTAGACTTTTTAAATGGTCATCCATTGGAAATTTATTCCAAGGTGACTACATTTTTAGGTCAAGCAAAGATGAACAAGTTGATGAACAAATTACATCCTCAAAGTTTGAGATGCATGCTTGGATGAAAGAGATTTAGGGTAGGGAGAGGGAGGTTATACCTATCTTTCCTTGTGTATGAGCTTGACTTGAGGAGTATCAAGATTTGAATGTGTTTAGGGTTGGTGATTAGAGTTGGTTAAAGAGAAAACAAGTAGATAACAATGAAGTCCTCTATGTTTTCTCTCTAATCCTCCTCCTAAAGGGTGATTTGAGCTTGAGTTAGTGTATGTATGAGAGTATGTATGAGAGTGATTTGAAAGTATTTTGAGTGAGTAGGATTTGGGAAAGATTGGAGAGAAAATGGTGGCAATTCAAGGGAATTCCCACTGTTTTCTCCCTATTTTTCGCCAAGGTGCAGTTGCTGTGAGTGAGTTGTGTTGTGTAAACTGAGAGAGGAGGGTTCAATTTATAGCCCTCTGAAATCTTCAATCATGTCCGCGCGGAGGGTATCGTAAACGTGCCTGGTGCATTAAATGCTGCTCCAGGCTTTGAACAGGAAGAATATTATTCAAAAAATTACAGCAGTTTGTTTTTCAACTTGCCTAATTCGGATTTTTCCAATTTCTTTTGCTTTTTGAGATTCTTTTCTTGGTTTAACTTTAAATGGCAATGCCCACTTTACCCTTGCTTTGTTAGAAAGGTTAGGAATTGTTAGAAATGTTAGGAATGTTAAAACTTTCGTTAATTTTCTAACGAAAATACTAACAAACTCAAATTGGAGCACTTACAGTAGCCCCTCGGCGACGGTGCTTTCGAAGGAAGCGGGGTCGTCGATAAGAGTAAGGCTCCATATTTGACAGGATGATCAAGTGATCGAGTGGCTGAACCTAGCGATAGGCTACCTACGTATCCCGAATGGGAATCAAGCCGGTCGTAGTTCGGGTCTTTGACCCTGGAGATGATGGCGTTTTAGGTGCCTCGAACCTGATGAGCGAGTTACGCGGTCGGTTCTTGGAGAGAAACTCTCTGGGGGATAAGAGATGACCATTTTGGTCGGAGGGCTATCCGCTCTGCTGGGGATAGGAATGACCATTTTCGGTCTGATGGCTGAACCTAATGATAGGCTACCTACGTATCCTTAAGAGGAATCAAGCCAGTCGTAGTTCGGGTCTTTGACCCTGGAATGACTATTTTAGGGAAGTCGCCCTATGATCTGACTGTTTTTGGGAAGTCGCCCTATGGTTTGACTATTTTTGGGAAGTCGCCCTATGATCTGACTATTTTTGGGAAGTCGCCCTATGATCTGACTATTTTTGGGAAGTCGCCCTATGGTTTGACTATTTTTGGGAAGTCGCCCTATGATCTGACTATTTTTGGGAAGTCGCCCTAAGATTTGACTATTTTTGGGAAGTCACCCTATGATCTGACTATTTTTGGGAAGTCGCCCTATGGTTTGACTATTTTTGGGAAGTCGCCCTATGATCTGACTATTTTTGGGAATTCGCCCTAAGATTTGACTATTTTTGGGAAGTCGCCCTGTGATCTGACTATTTTCGGGAAGTCACCCTAAGATCTGACTATTTTTGGGAAGTCGCCCTAAGACCTGACTATTTTTGGGAAGTCGCCCTATGATCTGACTATTTTTGGGAAGTCACCCTATGGTTTTGATTTGTCGAATTAGGGGATGATTGCGATTTATTGCTTTCCTAGTGTCGTGCGTGATAGCGTCTTAGGTGCCTCAAACCTTGATGATGGCGTCTTAGGTGCCTCGAACCTTGGAGATGGCGTTTTAGGTGCCTCGGACCTTGATGATGGCGTCTTAGGTGCCTCGAACCTTGATGATGGCGTCTTAGGTGCCTCGAACCTTGGTGATGGCATCTTAGGTGCCTCGAACCTTGGTGATGGTGTCTTAGGTGCCTCGAACCTTGATTTGAAATGATTTCCCTTGATGGTTTGGTATAGATGGTCGTTTGGTGGACTTCATTTGAAGGGATCGGTCTTACGTTTGCTGCCGAGGAAATGGATAATAATGGGGAAAGAAATGGGATTTTGTTAGCCTTTGTTGAAGTTTAGTTCAGGGGTATGAACCTAAATAGGGACTTAGTTCTAAGTCGAGGTTTAGTTCAGGGGTATGAACCTAAATGGGGACTTAGTTCAGGAGTATGATTCTAAGTCGAGGTTTGGTTCAGGAGTATGAACCTAAATGGGGACTTAGTTCAGGAGTATGATTCTAAGTCGAGGTTTAGTTCAGGAGTATGAACCTAAATGGGGACTTAGTTCAGGAGTATGATTCTAAGTCGAGGTTTTGTTCAGGAATATGAACCTAAATGGGGACTTAGTTCAGGAGTATGATTCTAAGTCGAGGTTTTGTTCAGAAGTATGAACCTAAACGGGGACTTAGTTCAGGAGTATGATTCTAAGTCGAGGTTTTGTTCAGGAGTATGAACCTAAATGGGGACTTAGTGTTCTCGCTGGGGAAGATTCGGGCTTACGAGAACTATCGGGGAAAAGGGTGACCGTATTGGTCAAGTGTCTGGACCTATGGTAGGCTACATAGTTCGTCAAAGAGGTGGTGATAGCGAGAGGCTATGAGCTTTGTACCCAAGGTTGACTGCTCTTAGGGGAGTCACCCGAGGATTGACTATTTTAGGGAAGTCAGAGGATTGACTAAAGCTTACGTTCTTTGTTTGCGGAGATAGGGATAGCTAAAGCTATGGGTAATCATGCAACATTTGTGAGTGCATGCTTATTTTTGAGATATGTTGAAGGACTAACGTACCTTTCTTTGTGCTTACTGCGGAGAGCAAGTTGCGGGCCGTGTGGTAGTTGATAGTGTTGAGAGTCTTGATGCATCTTTGAGAACTTGGCGTCTCTCGTCGGATTTGTATTTGAGAACTTGGCGTCCCTGACCTACTTGCCTTTGAGAACTTAGCATCTCTGAGCGAACTGTATTTGAGAACTTGGCGTCCCTGACCTACTTGCCTTTGAGAACTTAGCGTCTCTGACCGAACTGTATTTGAGAACTTGGCATCCCTGACCGATTTGTATTTGAGAACTTGGCGTCTCTGACCGATTTGCATTTTGAGAACTTGGCGTCCCTGACCGATTTGTAGACACTGGAGGTGGTCTGCACATGTTTTGCCCGGAATCATCTCTTGCCGAAAAGGGGGATTTGATTTCTTGCAATTTTGTTGAAACCATTGATTTTGGGCTTTGGTAAACATCTTCCTTGTTGAGGGTAAGGTAATGGCTTTTCACGTTTGAATTCCTGCATTGGTTAGTAGAGAGGAAGATGCGTATATGACATTCATGATGACAGATGCATGCATAGAATCAGAATGATTATGATAGTATCACTGCATATGTTTGCGAGATGATGCATTTACTTGCTTTCGAAGATGCACCTAGCCTAAGCTTTTGATAGGGAAATTATGATTTATGATCTTCAATCACTTAGGATTTTCCCTATTGATTCAAGTTTTGTGCATGCTACATGAGCCCTTGGGAGATTTTTGTGGGGATGCATGGTGATGAGAGGGGATGCATGTGTCTGGAGACTGTTTGAAACAGATTTTGAGCAAATGGGGGGGGGGGGTGAGAGCCTTCGATCACGATTAAAACAGCGGCTGTTGATGAGGTTTTGTTAACAGTATCGCATGGACCTCAATTTTGATGAGATTGGATTCGGATCCCGGTCTTGATTGAAATTTTCTCTCTCGTTCTTGGTCATTTGAAGCTGATGCTGACAGGCTCTGGGGCACATCGATATGAGCGACGCTTCTTTCATTTGGGTGAGCTGTGACTTTGGCCGAAACCTTGTTCGGAGAATGATTTGATGGAATTGCTAATGCGGGGAGAAACCACGATCTTGAATTCCGATGCTACGGGAAGGCTGCCGTGTACCAAGTTACGAAGTGAAATTCTTTCTTGATAAAATTCGGGTCCAAAAGACCATCTTGACAAAGCCCCCGGATCCTGAGTAGGCAAAGTCCAGGTTTTGAAGAAGCGACTTGGCGAGTCTATCTCGTAGTGAAGAACCCAATGTGGACCCAAAGATGACTATAGAAGCCCCGGCAGAAGAGCGATCTGAAGAACACAGGAGAACCGCTTAGCAAGCCCCGGCGTGAAGAAATTGAGCTTGATCTTCTTGCTTGTAAACCAGTCGTCATGTGACCAGGGAGGCACCCATCTTTTCAGATCTTAGTCAACCAGCCAATGGACAAGACTCATAAATGTTTACGTGCAGGGGCACATTTTTCGAAAAGTGGGAATGAATTCCGATTTTGTGTATACACACTCGCTTTAGGTTTGACTCTTTTGAGAGAGTATAAGCATCACAAGGTGTGGAAAAGTGTATGGAAGCCCTGGCGACGTAAAGACTGATGTTTGGCTCTATTTTCCTATGATATAGAAAGAGAAGACTTGTCGAGACACTTGAAAACTTGTCTTATTCATGATGATCACAAGGCTGCTTAAAACCCTTTGTTAATGTTCGGGTTATTCAACTCCTAAATCTGATATGAACAAATATTTTGATTAATCACGAGGAGAAAATCAGCTGATATCGAGAATCAAGCTCGGAAGAACGGAAAGTGTATAGGGACGATCCTTGATGAGACCAGATTTTCTCTTTTTTTTTTTTGAGATTTGTTTGTGATTTCGACCGGACCATTTCTGGTTGCCTACGTTCCCTCCATTATGAAGAGCTCAGGTCGCCGTAGTTCGGGCTTATCCCGAATGAAAAGAGAATTCAAGACTTAGAGGTCCTTTTGGGAATTTGAGGATTGGAGATTCGAATAACATATCCCCTTAGAGTGTCCATGAAAGACACGGATGCGAAGCCCCAGTGGGACATCCACGGCAAGTGTTTGTGGAGTAGAAATGAATTATGCTCACATGAATCAAATTTGAATTTGCACAATCTTTGATTGGTAATTTTGAACCAAGATGGATTAGATTCCAATTTAAGCAAGCAATGAAATATTAATTTGATTACGATGAAATTGCTATCCGATAGGAATTGCAAATCTGGGTTTAGGGCTTCGATCGGCCATTGGGTGATTTGGAAAATCATGACCTCTTAAGATGAGAGGTCGGTTTGGGCTTTTCTTGGACCGAACCTCTAATGATGAGAGGTTGGCTTGCAGGGATGTGTTTGGGAAATCTATGGCGGGGAAGATTGATTACCTCTAAGAATGAGAGGTCAAATTTTGACTTTGACCAGAGGCGAGGGTAATGGGAGTATCCTCTAAAATCGAGAGGATGGCTTGGGATTGATTTAAGGTAATGGTGAGAGGAAGTCCAAGCTATCGACAACTTTTGCGAACTTGCGAGGATTCGGGCTCTTTTTTTTTTTTGATCATTGGAGAGCTTCTTGAGAAGTCGGGGACTTTTGCTGAATTGTGAGGATCGACGGTCCTCTTTTTTTTGAAGTTCTTGCTTGAATTTTTCTATATTTTTTTTTGAAGAGCCTCCTGAGACGTTGAGGATTTTTGCTGAATTGCGAGGATTTTCAAAATCCTTCCTTTGATAATTCGGAAGGCCCTCTTGAGGATTATCTTTCCTTTCTTCACAACTTGAACATTTTATGCATCGCTGACTCTCGAAGCTAGCTTCTTTGGCGTTGCTTGGACTTCTCTCAATAAGGAGCAAAGGTGATGGCTAAACAGGGTTTCGAAACATGCCGATCTTGAAATGAAAGGATATTGTTTGGTGAGGGTAAGGTAATGGCTTTCCTATGGGTGAAAGGCTTCGACCGCAATCCTTACCGGATGACCTAAACGAAATTAAGTCTTCATTGCTTGCTTAAGCTTTAAATGAGAAAAGATCCATGCAAATTCATCGAGCAACGAGAGGATGATGATGAAAGGGGATGTGAGCATATGAGATGCAAGATGGAGAGTTGGTAAGCCCCAATTTGGGAAGGATATCAATTGATTTTCTCACTCCGATTAGTTTAAATATTAATCATTTCAAAGAATTAGTGGTTGAGCAGCACAAGTGATCATCTAGGATAAAACCATTTCAATTAAGTGTAACGTAGGTGTGCAAGTGATGTCTCGAGTCTAGCAAGAAAAGAATAAAGACTTATATATATATAAATTTTAAATGATAGTTAAGCTATCTTTCCACAACATTCGAGGTGGACAAAACCGACAAGTGTCCAAGATGGACTTAGGTGAAAGAAAAATACTAGAACCTACGAAGGTTGACTAAAAGACTATTTTAGAGATAGGTAGCCCGTAGTATAGCCGCTCTTTGCTGTTGGACCATGCATCTATTCTTCGACGCTGGAGACGGGAGCTATCGCAGTCTTCCCATCCGGACTTCTTTGTCGCCTTCTTCGCTTCAATCCAACCATTTTCCTTGCCCAGTGATGATCGGTTCATTGACCTCGCAAAGGGGTGAGTCAAGTTCCATTATGTTCCCAAGTCTTGAATCACCAAACGCGACCATGTTGACATTCGGGTTGTTGTTTCTAGTGAATGGGTTACTGATAGTATTGGGCCCTTCGTGCACCTCCAACCTCCCTTGTTCAATCAAACTTTGGATTGCCTTTTTCAGGGGGACGCAATCATCCGTCAGTGCCCATGGTACCGATGAAAGGCACAATGCTTGGAGGTATCCAAAGGAGCATTGGGGTTTCTAGGCCGATAATTTTCCAAAGGCGGAGCAAACCTTTCTCTCACCAAACCTCTGAAGATATCACTCAAAGGCATCCCAAAGTTTCTCAAATCTTGGAGCCGGGATCTGGATGCATCGTTTCTTGGGAACAAAGGAAGTGGCACTGTTACGCCCACGTCCCGCATAGCTAATCACTTCTTTACCTTTTGGTTGGGCGGTGAGCTGTGTTGGAGGTGGAAGAAACCCGGTATCTGTAAGCAGGTGCAGCGGCCATTGCTTGATTGTAAGCCTTTTCGAACTTAGCCCCGGAATTAACCATTGCACGCAAGTCGGCGTAGGGGAAGTGACCGAGGGAAGCTCTCAAATGCGGCTTCAAGCATGACCGAAAGATGTCTAACCGCTCCTCGTCGAGGGAGGAATGGCCATTTCACTAAGCTTCGGGTTCCACCTTCTATAGAAATCCCCAATATTCTCATCAGTGGCGCGCACCTTTCTGAGCGGAGTCAACTCTATTTGTTTCCCATTCCAAGTTGGCTTTATACTTATCTCGTGAAAGTACCGGTAATCTGTTCCCAGTAGCCCTAGCTTCAAAGCCGCAATCGGAAAAACCATTTCAAAGCCCCCGACTTCAAAGAGAGACTGAAGTAGTCAGCCAACTGCTGGTTTGTGCATTCCTTAGCTTTCATTGCCAAAGTGTAGGTGTCCAAGTGAGTTTTGGGGCACGCACTTCCATCAAACAGTTCGAGATTAGGCATCACGAACTTTTGAGGCAGGGGTACAATTGAGTCGGGATCTGTAGGCCGAAGAGCAGTGTTCTTTTTGACGGTCAATTCAGCGATCTGCGCTTTCATTTCCTTGTGTTGCTCCATAAACCAAGCCAATTGGGGATCCAAAGGTGGAGCGGGAATGCCTGAGCCGATATTTGAGCCAGGAAGAGGACTAGCTGTTGGTGGTGCATTGGTGGAAGGAATACCATATCCCGGAGCATAGGTGAAAACCTCTCCTTGGCCCAAATTACCCTGGGGAGTGTAGGTAGGAGCTTGGGCAAAGGGATAGAACCCAGCGACTTGCTGGTGGCTTCCAATCGGCAGAGAAGATGGAGGTAGATCTGAGGTAGCCAGGTGGCTTGTGTGAGGCCCATAAGTGGGCTTAAGTGCGGGCTGCTGTCCCTGGTTGTTGAATTGCATGGATGGTTGTGGCGAGGATGCATAACCGAGAGGATACTGTGGCCCTGGTAGTTCTGATGAAACTGGGATGGGGGCTTGGTAACCCGTTGAACCCTGAGTGAGAAATGGGTTTGCGGAAGCTGTGTGAGGAGCAGCTGAGCTAGCATCATTCGAGTGAGGGCTCCCGACCGTTGCCCCGAACCAAACCGTGGTGGCATTCCAAACCGTTGCTGCGAAAGTCCGCATTGATCGGTCCCAAACCGAGGCGGGATCCCAATTAGCCGTGGCATTCCGAGATAACCCCAACCATGAAGACATTCCGTATTGGCTTTGTCCCCACCGAGGACCGTGAACCGATTTGTGCCGTCGGGCGCATGGATCCAGTGGTGCGTGGTTGGGAGCCGCCGACCCGAAGACCGAGGAGCATGGGTTACGGTAGTGGTACCATAAGAGGTGGGTGGTGGCATCTGGAGTAATCGGGCGACAGAGTGGGATTGGCATCCTCGTCTTCTTCCACGGTGAAGGTGCCATCTGGGATTGAGGCCGGCGGCCAAACCGTGGCTCTTAATAGCCTCCATAAGGCTATTCGGTTGTGCTTCCCGTCGTAACCTCATCTGCTCGCTAACCGATTCCACCGTTGTTCTGTCCGGGAGGGGTCCCGAGAGGCGGAGTGACGTTATCCCCATCATTACCGGCGATGCGTACATTACGAAACTCGGAGTCGGAACAAACGGTGAAGCCGATGACGCGCTGACTCTTCCCAACTAATCAAACGGTGACCCGGTGTCGGAAACCAACCTTTGTGAGGAGCCTGCGGGGAAAGACACGAGGTTCGATGTCTGGGAATTGAAGGAGGGTAAGTGTTTGGGCTTTGGGCTCATGCAACATGCGCTTATTTGTTCACGTTTACTTAAAACATGTTTTATTAACCTAATCGGTTGGAAAAGATTGCTCTTCTTTTTCGCAAACTACTCGGATCCCGGATCGGTGGGCCCCGTCACTACGTCTATAAGCCCCTCGTATTCCACCGTATTTCGACCTCCCAGGGTGGACAGCCCCGGCGAGGGTCCTATAGGGCAAGCGGGTCCCACCGACCGAAAGAAAACGATCCTAAAAGTCTGGCGGGTAATCGAGTCTTAACGAGCATTCGATGTAAATTACGGACAAAGCCGACGTCAAAAGTCAAGATCATGTCCGAGGAGCTCGACGAAAAGTCGGCATGATTTGACCGATGAATGTCCACAATTGATCTTGACTTGTCGTCAATTAGGCCGTAATTAGGCATGGAATAATCATTAATCCTTGATGACTCAAAGTGTCAATGCCGGGAGTCCGTGTATAATTTGTGCCAGCCAGAGCCGAAGTCAAGGCGCCGGTCAATATCTTGGTCAAAGTCTGCGGCGGAAAACCGGCATGACTTCGACCGATTAGGGTCCCCGAAAGATATTGAGTCGGTATGCCGACAAAGGCTTGAAAGGAAAGGTCTATACACGGACTGTGGCATGACACAGACCAAACTAAAAACCAACCGGGTCTCGGACAAAAGTGTGTCACGGACAAGTGCATGGTCGACACGAGGCTGCATGGGATGTTTGGGTAGTCCTGTGCTTGCACCGAGAGGCGTAATAAGACCAAACGGGTCGCGACAAGGATTTCCCCGGGTTATGGACGTAGTGTGCAGTGTACGGCCAACGTGCGCGTAGTGTGCAAGCAGTCTATCTTCTTTTTCTGAGTAAAATAGAAATTTTTTATGTGTCTTAAAAAGAATGATGCATGATTTTTTTGAATTTTTTTTTTTTTTTTGAAACTCCTTTTTTTTCTTGAAATTCTTTTTTTTTTTGAAATTTAATGAACACATAAGCACATAAGCACAAAAATTCCAACAGTTAGGGACATGATTTCGACAGTCAAAATTTTGACATTTTCCGAGACGGCCAAAATAACACGAAAATGTGCAAAAATCAACACACACAACAAATGATTTTTAATGCCGGGACGGAAGCTTGACCCTCAAAAGCTTTTCTTTTTTTTTTTTGAAAACAATGATACCGGTACGTGGGATTGTTAAACCACAATTTATCCCCGACTCGTGTTAGGAGGCGATAACGGGAAGTTTAATGGTTTCCACCAATATACCAAATATCATTTTTTTTTTTTAGAAAAAGCTTATTATTCCCCAGCAGAGTCGCCACTGTGATGTACCCGATTTTTTTTTGAAATCAAACGGAGTCGCCACGCCATTTTTGTTTTAAGGGCCAAAACTTTGAAAAATGCCCGAGATTAGAAATTTGGGTTCGGAGGTCACGTTACACGCCGGGAAGGACGTTAGTGTGCACCCGGAATGCCTCGTAAAACGAGTCTTCCAAACATTCAAAATCATTTGTTTGTGTGTGTGTGTATTACTTTGGCCAAAATGAGTTGAAACTGAGGAAAGTAAAAATTGGGAACTCTTTTTAAGACCTTAATCTGATCCCATGATTTTTTGGATTATTTTTGGGTTGAGATTTGGTACTCAAAAGACCTTTTGAAGTTGAAAAACACTTCTGCCAGAATGAAAAAGGCAGTGGACACTTGATTTTGAAATGGACTTTAGGGCTTTAAAACTCCAGAATCTGGGAAAAGTTCGAGAATGAAAAATGTTCAAAATACCTTAAATAAGGTTTCTGTATGAGCTTGACTTGAGGAGTATCAAGATTTGAATGTGTTTAGGGTTGGTGATTAGAGTTGGTTAAAGAGAAAACAAGTAGATAACAATGAAGTCCTCTATGTTTTCTCTCTAATCCTCCTTCTAAAGGGTGATTTGAGCTTGAGTTAGTGTATGTATGAGAGTATGTATGAGAGTGATTTGAAAGTATTTTGAGTGAGTAGGATTTGGGAAAGATTGGAGAGAAAATGGTGGCAATTCAAGGGAATTCCCACTATTTTCTCCCTATTTTTCGCCAAGGTGCGATTCTTTGTGAGTGAGTTGTGTTGTGTAAACTGAGAGAGGAGGGTTCAATTTATAGCCCTCTGAAATCTTCAATCATGTCCGCGCGGAGGGTATCGTAAATGTGCCTGGTGCATTAAATGCTGCTCCAGGCTTTGAACAGGAAGAATATTATTCAAAAAATTACAGCAGTTTGTTTTTCAACTTGCCTAATTCGGATTTTTCCAATTTCTTTTGCTTTTTGAGATTCTTTTCTTGGTTTAACTTTAAATGACAATGCCCACTTTACCCTTGCTTTGTTAGAAAGGTTAGGAATTGTTAGAAATGTTAGGAATGTTAAAACTTTCGTTAATTTTCTAACGAAAATGCTAACAAACTCAAATTGGAGCACTTACAGGCAACTGGCCCCCAAACAGCAGTCCAAAAGGCCACCATTCCAACAGCAGTCAGGGACGAAAGAGTTCGGCATACTGTCAGTTGTCCCCTCTCAAAGTGATGATCCCGCAAATATCAGCCTGGGTGATGAAGATCGAGAAACAGTGGAAGAAATATGGTCAGCCATCAAAGCCTTGGAGGAACGCCGGAACAGACAGCAAGCCTGGATTGAAGAGGCCACACGCCACTTCGGGACATTAACAATCTCCCAACTCGGCCGGGGCTACCCCACGAAGGACAAGCATGTGCCTGCTCCCCCGGATCTTAATACCTCTCATTATCCGCAGAGTCCAACCATTCGCTTCGAGATGAGCCCAACAGCAGATCTCCCTGACCAGTTCAACTCAAAGTCATTCCAAAGAACGCTCAACCCGAGGTCCCAAATCCACCACCACCGTAGAACACATTTGGTGGGATATACGTGATCGCCCGACTGCCTTGAAAGGGACTATCAGGACTGGATACACGAGGACCGTCCTCCTAAAAAGAAGAAAATTTCCTCCCAGCAGAAATTGAAAGAGAGGTTCGAGGCTGGTGATACCAGTGTGGGTACACTCGGGGAGCCATCTGGGGGATTTGATTACTATGTACTCTACTCCAGCCAGTCTTCCCCAAAGCAAACAGGGGTAGAAGAGCCGAAAAGCCTTGCCAACGATAGAGTTGAGACCTTCGGATACCAGAATACTGCAGATCAGAAGTCTAACCCCCCTCGGGGTCAGCCAAGGTTCAGTTTGTCCAGCTCCCGAGTGTACACCGACGAAGAAAAACCAACGCCAGTCTGGCGCTCCCACTCAATCAACATGTTGACTGGAGATGGCAACCGCCACAAAAGGCCTCAGTATAACCCAGGGGCTTCAGCAAAGGTTCTGCCTTGCAAGAAAAAGGCACGAAGTGACCGGCTCAATGACTCTCTATCCCGAGACAAGGACCAAATCTATGATCCCCGCCTATATGGCAGCATGATCACCTTCTGCGACGAAGATTTGCCAAGAGATGTCTCCCAGCACAATGAAGCTTTGTACATCACCATTAAGCTCAACACCGTATCGCTCCCTGGAGTATTGGTGGACAACGGATCAGCCGTTAATGTCCTCCCCCTCAGCATGATGCGGGCCCTACGCATCAATGAAAGGCACATGATCCCATCTACCCGGTCAGTCAAGGCATATGATGGCACGTCCCGTCCCATCTTGGGGATGGTGGTTCTGGAACTCTGGTATGAAACCCAAATGGTGCCGGCAAAATTCCATGTAATGGACATCCCATCCGAATTCACAGCTCTGCTGGGACGCCCTTGGTTGCATCACATGAAAGCCATAGCTTCCACCCTCCACCAATGCGTCAAATTCATTAACCGACAAGGGGACCTTGAAGTCATAAGGGGTGAAAGTTTCCTCATAGGGAATGAAGCAGAGACCGTCACTAAGCATGCTCTTAGCCAGACACCGGGGCTACCTCCTCCGAATCGACCAAGGGACTATCGGGGCAAGTCTCATCAGAATCCCCCAGAATCCGGTGATGCCAATTATGTCAACGCACTCAAGCGAGCAGACTCCGAAGAAGTTTGATTCATCAAATTCAATTGCCATTTCCAACATTTGGAGGCATACTGGAAGGAGACATTGAACACCGCCATGATACAGGCATACAAACCCCCGGTCCCTAATCACAGCTTTGTCACCATTCTTCAAACCCACTCTCTGACCCTGCCAAGCCAGGAAATTTTCATGATAAAGATCGACAGGCATCGTCATACTCAACTCGAATCTATGAACGTCGTATGGGACGTTCTCCTTGCTGAACTGCCTGCTAAGCCTTTCCGCTCAAGCATGGGGCATGAGATTTTTCCAGCAGCACACCGAGACGCAATACGTCCTTACATCTGGATTGAGCGATCAGATTGTGACGAGATAGAAATCCCCAGAATTGAGGAAGATCCCTACATCCACATGCTCAGTTTTCAGGCGCCGAACACAATTGATTCTGGTTCAGACAAAGAGATGATAGCAATGACTGAGAAAGGAGGACAGAAACAAGACAACCCCTGAGTCATGAGGCCTCTGACAGCGATGCCATTAAGGAATTGGGAAACTCTCTCAGGACCGTTCGCGACCAAAGAAGATATGATCACCAAGCTTGGATTGGTCCCCCGTCCCTTTGTGTCAACCTTTGTAAAGTCCTCCGAGTCTCTAATTGTTGAGTTTGAGTCTTCCGAGTCGTCCGATGGCCTCACGCCTGAAGACCACGAAATTGTAGCCAATACTGTATTCCCTTTTATTATCAATGAAATGACGAACCTTTCTGAGTATCCCTTAATTGCCACTTTAACTAATGATGAATTAACTAATAATCTAAAAACAGTTAATAACGATTCACTAGATGAAGAAGCAGACACATTAAATGAACAATATATCAAAGAAATCTTTAAGCGGGTTGTCCGGAAAGAGGAAAATCGAGCCCAAGCTGCCGAAGAGATTTTGACGAGTGTGAATTTGGGAACTGCGGAAGAGCCTAAAGAGACGCAGATTGGTAGTTTCTTCGAAGGGACTGAAAGGGATGCCCTAATTAAGCTGCTAAAAGAATTCGTTGATGTGTTCGCATGGTCCTATAAAGATATGCCAGGCCTCGATCCTTCCATAGTTGAGCATCGAATACCGCTCGACCTTAAGTCAAGCCGAAAGGTGTAAGCTAAGAAGAATTAAGCCCGAATGGTCCCTACAAGTGAAAGAGGAGATAGAAAAGATGCTCAGTAAGTGTGGTTCATCGTGGTCATTGAATATCCTACATGGCTTTCCAACATAGTAATCGGTGACCAAGACCAATGGAAAGATCCGGTCTTTGCGTAGACTTCAGAGACTTGAACAAAGCCAGCCCAAAAGATGATTTCCCGCCAAACATCGACATTTTGGTAGATTCCACGGCCAACCATGAAGTTAAATCCTTCGTCGACGGTTTCTTGGCTTAAGCCATAACCAAATCAAAATGGCGTAAGAAGATCAAGCCAAAACAGCCTTCACAACCCCTTGGGGCACCTCGCTACACGGCCATGCCGTTCGGACTAAAGAACGCCTGGGGCTATGTACCGGAAGGGCAGCTACGGCTCTGTTCCATGATATGATCCACAAAGAAATTGAGGTCTATGTGGACGACATGATAATACACTCCAGAGGATCGGATGGCCAACACTTTGTTGATTTGAGAAAAATTTTCGGCCGCCTCCGAGACCACAGCATGAGACTGAATCCAGCCAAATGCACCTTCGGTGTAAGACGAGGCAAGGTGCTAGGATATATGGTGACGTAACGGGGATCGAAGTAGACCTCGTAAAATCAAGGCGATAGTTGAAATGAAGCCACCCTGACACCGATGTAAGTGAAATCCTTCATGGGAAGATCTGCAATACATAAGCCGCTTTGTAAATCACCGACCTCGATCTGCGAGCCGATCTTCAAGTTGATGAAGAAAAATGCCTACACAGAATGGACTCCAGAATGTCAGCTCGCTTTTGAACAGATCAAGGCATACCTCGTGAATCCTCCGATTCTTTGCCCACCACATCATTAAAAGCCACTCTTGCTATATCTAACTGTCACGGATACAGCAATTGGGGCTATGCTAGCTCAAGAGAAGAAAGATTCCAAGGTCGAAAACGCCATCTATTTCGTAAGCAGAAAGCTCCAAGGAAGCGAACTCAATTACTCTGCTTGCGAAAAGACTTGCGCAGGTTTGGTCTGGGTAGTGGGAAAGTTGAAACACTACATGCAGTCTCACCCGATACATCTCGTCTCAAGGATAGACCCCATCAAATATCTGTTCGACAAGCCTTCCATCTCCATGAGGTTGGCAAAATGGTCATTCTTTTTGGCCGAATACGACATCACTTATGTTTCAAGGAAATCCGTAAAAGGATGCATAATGGCAGAACATTTGGCCGATTTCCCAAGTGATGAATCCCGAGGACCTGAACCTCAATTTCCCGATGATGGAATCTTTGCTCTAGAAGGGGAAAATCGTTGGCAACTCTTCTTCGACGGGGCGTCGAACAAAAGGGGAAACAGAATAGCAATGCTTCTGGTCGATCCTACTGACGAACACACCCCCATAGCAGTAAGGTTGAACTTCGAGGTCACCAACAACGCTGATGAGTATGAAGCTTGCATAGTCGGGTTGGAAGCCGCCCTCGAAAGAAATATCAAGGAATTGGAGGTGTATGGTGACTCTTCCCTCATCATCAATCAGGTCTCTAACAAATGGAAAACCGTAGACCCGGGTACGTAAATATCACACTTACATGGAAGAGCTAGTAACTCAATTCAAGGAGATCACTTTCATTACTTGCCCAGAGATCGCAATGCATTTGCAGATGCTCGGCAACACTAGCCTCCCTCGTTGAAATACCCGAAGGGAAGTCTCGTCAAACCATTCGTAGTCGGGAGAAGAGAAAATCCCGCCATTGCTTTGAAATCGAAGCGAAGCCGAACCGGCCATGATCCCCGGTACACTCGAGATCTACCAAGACTGAAGGATGGCGATGCCTCTTTCAAAAATGAAGATGGGGAATATAAAGAAGGAATCAAAGCAAAGAGCCTCTCGGCCGAAGCGACTCGCCTCCCACTATGTTCTTTTGGGGAAATATGCTATACAAGAAGCGTTATCAAGGCCCCCTCCCGCGATGCATCGGCAAACAAGAGGCTACGGAACTCATGAGAGAAATACATGGTGGTACTGCGGCCCCCACATGAATGCTCGAGCCCTGATGCAAATCATACTGAGAATGGGGTACTTTTGGATCTCCATGGAAACCGACTGCATCCAGTTCGTCAAAAGCTGCGACAAATGCCAGCGATACTCAAATCTTAATCATTTGCCTCCTCACGAGTTATACTGCATGACAACCCCTTGGCCTTTCGTCACTTGGGGAATCGATGTCATAGGCAAAATCACGCCACCAGGCAGCAACGGCCACGAATTCGTCCTGGTAGATGTGGACTATTTCACCAAGTGGGTTGAAGCCAAGTCCTACAAAATCCTCAACTCAAGGAAAATTGCCCTCTTCATCAAAGAGAACATCATATGCCGATACGGGTTGCCAGCCGAAATCATCTCAGATAATGGATCTCACTTCGAAGGGGAATGCGACAGGCTGCTGGCGGAATTCAGAATAACCCGTCATAAGTCATCTCCTTACAGGCCCCAAACCAACGGAGCCGTCGAGGCAGCAAACAAGACTTTGGAAAACATCATCCGGAAAATGGCTGTCCGAGGCAGAGATTGGCCCGAGAAGCTACACCTGGCACTCTGGGGCTACAAAACATCAGTCAGAACGGCAACTGGGGAAACACCGTTTTCCCTCACATACGGGATGGAAGCCGTGCTCCCAATCGAGCTAGAAATCCCCTCACTCCGTGTGCTGTTGGAGAGTCAGATCAATGAGGTCGAATGGCTCCAAAGTCGCCATGATGAATTGGCCCTACTAGATGAACGACGATTGAAAGCAATGGAACACATCCGAGCCTACCAAGGGAGAATGGCCAGAGCCTTCGACAAGAAAGTGAAGCATCGGGAGATCCGAGAAGGTGATCTCGTTTTGAAAGAGAAGCCCCCAGTCCGTATCAACCCCCTCGGCAAATGGGAGCCTGTCTGGGTCGGGCCATACATCGTCCAAAAGATCTTCTCCGGAGGAGCCATGCAACTTGCAGACCTCGACGGAAATCCCTTTGTACACCCAGTGAATGGTGACAAGCTGCGCAGATATTACGCGTAAAATACTGAGTAAAAAAAAAAGAGTGCCAAAAGAGTAATACCCAACTAGGTTGAAAACCCGAAAAGGGCGGCCTAGGTAAAAACACGTGGTTGCACAAAAAAACAACAAAAAAAACAAAAAAAACAACAAAATCGACTGTTGAACTACGAAGACCCGAGCTCCTCAAAATGAGGGGAACGTAGGCAAATGGAAACGGTTCGGTCTAAAGCACAAATAAAAGTCATACTCCGACATCAATACAACCGATCGACCATGAAAGTGTCTCGAAAACTCAAGCAATTCAAATATTCATTACAAGTTAAAAACTTTTGATGAGTCTAAGCCCGATTCATTCCTACAACCGGCAACCCGCTAAAAGAAATTAAGATGCATAATCAAACTAATGTGTCTCGCTATGACAAGAAAGGGATACTCGGGAAACCTCGTAGTCACTCCATGCCACTCGAACCGGCCTCTCCCCTCTTCTTCCCCTTCGAGTCTTCTTCTTCCGAACAGAAAATGTCGGTCTTCCTCCTACTGAGCTTCCGGTATAGGAACAGGATCTATCAAACCAGCCTCTCGTCGTGGCCTTGGTAGCCCTAGCGTCATCTCTCATCTCCCGTAGCCTGGCCGATAGCATAGGAGTCCTCCTCTCCCCGCCTCGACATAAGCCTCATAGTCGGTCACGCCGTCTCCGCTCTTGTCATGAGGGTTGGCCCTCGCCGCCCTCCTCCTCTCGAAACCGGCCAGTCCTCCGCACCCACAATGGCCTCACGCCGTCTCAAAATAGCCATCTCGAGTCTCTCCCAAATGCCTCTCGTACCAATCTGTGTACCAAGTGGTCGTGAACACAGTCTCTGACGCCCGAGGATAACCCGAGGAGGAAAGACGTCATACCTCCATGCTCGGGAAAGAAAGGAAAACATCGAAGGATCATCCATAGAAACGAAGCCACCACCCCGGTGGCTATATCATCAAAGTCCTCCAAAGGAACTCGCTCCAAGCCGAACCGTCTCGGTAACCAAAGCCGGAATGTAGAAGCCGGATCGAGAAAGCCACGAAGCATGACCACGGGAGATCCGTCCCGAAGTACTCTCCGAGTCTCCACCCGCCAACAAGGCACCGACCATCTCGATATCTTCGTCCGGCGACCAGCCATCCAACGCTCCCACGAGCCCCGATCATCAAAATCTACAAAGAACCCCTCTCCCGGCGAATGTCCAAGGCTTCGATCATATCGTAAGTTTCCCGAAGAATCCCCAAGCGCTCCATCGCCCACGTAGTCAAGAGGAACGGCCGCCCCCTACGCATATACCGTCTCCCGCAGCGCCTTATCGAGAGCATGGAAAGTCTCCCCCAAGATCAAAGGTACAACGTCTCTGCCCAAGCGACAATGAACGACTACATCCAGCAGAGACCGATGACAGATCCCAAAGGAATAGGCCATGAACAAGGTCCCGAACATGCAAAGTGCAAAGGCGTCCCAATATGCATCATCAAGCAAGCCTAAACCCCTAAATCTATCAGGGAGACCGGAAATATCAAAATGATCGGGACCACAGATCATACCTTGTGCTTCCTCCGGGGAAAGATGAAGGAGGTCGCACAATCTATCAATAAAAGAGGCCCCTCCAGGGAAAGGAACCGCTATCTCCTCCACCTCCGACCACCAAGCAAGGCCCGAAATTCTTCGACGGTCGGGACCACCTCGTTGTAAGAAAAGCAAAAAACATGCCTTCTGGTATCCCAAAATGATGAAGAAGCTCTCAAGAGGTCGTAGTCCGGAACCAATTCTTTGAGGGACCATAAACACTTCACCTTGTACCTTTCTTCAAAGAATGACCTCCTCTCATGCATAATCTCCCGAGACCACTCTTTAAACTTGGTGAAGAATTGCATTTGAGAATTTTGGGATAATTTGGGTGGATTCCTCATGATCACATTTCTCTCCATGGTTTTTCTCTCCTTCTCCCCGAAAATGGCTGTTTGAACTGGTGGTTGAAGAAGATATTTGAATTTGAAATGAGGGAAAACCAGATCTGAAGAAAAATTAAAGGACAGTGTCAGAAGCCTGTCCCATCCGCGCGGATGAGTTTGTTACCAAAAAAAAAATCTTTGCAATGTAAATTCAAACCGGTCGTATCAAAGGAATATTTTGTCCTGCCAAAGCTCGTCCAAACCACCCATATACCAAACACTAACACCCTTGCCAAAAAACCAAGGCTCATGCAACATTGCATTCATACTGCATTGCATTCATAAAAATAAAATCCTAGATTGTTACATTCCAAAAATAAAGGGAGTGTACAAAAAAAAAAAAATCAAACCAAAAAAAATAGGTAACAATAATCCTAAAATTATTACATCCCAAAAAAAAAAAAAAAAAGAAAAAATAAAAAAAAAGCAAAAAAAATTGTGCATAAAAAACATAAGTTGTATCTGTCTAACTACAATCTCAGCAAATCAATCTCAAAAAAAAACAAAAAAAAAATCATCGCCGAGTCCTCGGTGGCCGGGCCCTTCCCCCGGCCCTCTTGCGGCTCGGGCCCGCCTCCTCGTAGCCATGAAAATCTCGGTGCTCGTAATCATCGTCCTCGTCCCCGAAAAAGGCTCGTCAGACCAACCGCACGCTCCGATAAGGCAAGCCAAGATCTCGCGAAGAAATCATATCCGAAGGTGAAGGCGTCGAGACTCCGGACGTGCGAAGAAGATCCACCATGCCGCGACGTGTCCCCGCCCGTAAGGATCTCCGAGAATGACGTGGTCCGAAGGTAGTACCGCGCGAGGATCGAGGAGAGGAGAAAGAGGAGTCTCGAAGGAAGTCTCAGAAGGAATAGAGGAAGCCTCCCGCCTCGACAGTGCGCCGGCCGTGGTCGCTCTCGCTCTAGCCCGAGGGGCTCCACAAGCCACCATCCTCCCGATAAATCTCTTAGCCCCGATCACCCGCTTTCGTCGCCTCTCCACGACCACCTCCGAAAACCGCACAAAAGCAAAAGCGTCGAAACAGCTTGAAGCAAAAAATGATGACAAAATGAAAAGAAAAGACAAAAGAAGAAAAGAGGTGGGAAGGAAAGCCATACCTTCATATCCTGACGAGGCCGGAAAGCTCGTGGAAGCCGCCAGCCGAGGGATCTCGCACCTCAATCGGACCCCATCCTGGACATATGAAAAGTCCGTCCGAGGGTACCGCGGGACCCCTAACCCCTCTCTATCCAGAACTCCGGGGCGTCCTCGGCCTCCTCAAGACAAATACCGGATACGGCTCAATCGCCACAAATGCCGAGAAGTCTTTGGCCGGCTCGGTAATCATCCCAGTGTCGCAGCATCTATCACTCGGGTGCATCATATCGGCGGGAGGCTCCACCGGTGTCATCAAAGGCGACCCACGCCATGCCGGCGCGTCACCCTCTCTCCCGGATAATAGACATCGCAAGTCCCGGACCTCTCCCGGAATCCTCCATTTGCCGCAGTCCCATATCTCGGCGCCTTCAGCCTGCGCCACCTCGAAACGATCCTGTGGATAGAATATCATCCCCTCATCCGTCTCAGCCCTCGTCAAAGGAAGGCAATCCGAATACCTGAGGGTCGTGCGCCCTCTGGAGCCCTTCTTCTCCCGGGCAAACTTGGACCAGGAACGCATGGCTGGATACGCCCCGACGTACTCCGCCGTCTGTCGCCACATCGTGACGTGAAAAAACTCCAACGCCCATACCTGCAAAAGGTAAAAATCAAATCAATTAAGTACGGAAAAGATGTGTGCTTAAAGAAAAAGGGAAAGCAAAAGAAAGAAAGCTTATACCTCCAGAGCAAACTCGAAGCAGTAGAAGGAGCTCACAGCCTTCCGGCTGTATCTATCAAGAGCAAAGTAAAGCTCTGCCAGCCCGGCCTCTCCCCAAGAGACATCTCCAGCCATCTCCTCATCCTCCAAACTCCACAGCAAAGCAAACACCGCCGTCCCCTCGACGTGTCCAAAAAGAGTGCTCGAAAAAGCAAACCATAAAAAGGCCCTAGCAATCTGCTCAGCGCCTATCCTCTCATCCCCAGCCTCGTAGCTCCCGATGATCTCCACAATCTTCCCATAAACCACGGCGTACTCCATCCCCATCCCCTTTTGGGAATGGGAGTAAAGCCCGAAGAGCTGCGCAGTCCACATCGCTGTAGCCGCCCCGCCACTCAATGCCGCGTCCATTAAAGAGACAGACCCGTGATCGCGAGCGTAGTCGGAAGGCGTAACCGTAGCCTCGCCCAGCTAAGAAGTGAAACGTGTGGGTCGCATCCCACCAATGCCGCGCCAAAGCAAACATCGTGCCCTTGCTCTTAGGGAACTTAACCAACCCCTAAAGCACTCAATGAACTCCCAAAGCCGGTCTCAACGACAATGTTGTCTCGGACTCACCAAAGCTCCTCGGCCCGCATTCGGAAGCCGGTCCACAGTCAACTACAGACTCCACTGATCCTCGAGTCTTTCATCTTATTCAACTGCTCCGTCACGTAGTTGTTTCCACCCTGCAATAAAACAAAAAAAAAAGAAAATGTCAAAAAAAAATTGCATTTGCATTTGCACAAAAAAAAAGAAAGCATATACATGCATCACGCAACACAAAGTTTTGAAGAAAATTCGGCAGCATAACGGCATGCAATGAACCTAGCCCCATTTTTCTCAAAAAAAGACAGTTTTCAGCAAATCCCAATTCATTTATAAAAAAAAATTTCATACAAAGAATCAACGGAAGTAAAAACTCCGTCCCATTTTCAAAAAAAAATGCATACATGCATATCATCCATCATCCCAAAAGATCCTACATTCATACATTCATACAAGGAGTCGACGGAAGTAAAAATTCCGTCCCATTTTCATAGAATAACATACATACATTCATTCAACGGAAGGAAAAATCTGTTCCGTCTTTCAAAAAAAAAATCATCATACTTCTTTACAAAAAAAAAAGAAAGCATGCACACATTCATATCAACATTGCAAGAATCCTACATTGCAACAAAAGAAGTCCGTCCCAAATTCGGGAAATTGTTCATCATAGTCTCATATTTCAAAAAAAATGGCGAAAATGCCAATTCTTTTTCCAAGAAAAATGTACATTAATACTCATTACAACATGCAAAGCATCAAAATCAAGATTCAAAGCCAAGAACATCAATCATTCGAATTTTCAAAAAAAAAAAAAAATCAAAAATCACCCAAAATTCAATTTCAAGCAAAAATCGACAAAGGGAATGAAAAGATTCGAAGTATACCGTTCGGAGACTCGGATCAGAAGCCCAATGTTGCCAAGCATCGGGATAATGCTCCTCCTCAATCGATTACGAAAGAGTGTAATGTCTCCTCATTTGGACGAGCTCCAATCGTCTCTCCGTGACCGGGCCACGTCCTTGGCCTTGAAAAGCACCTCCCGCGTGTTCCATTGCTTCAAAAATCGAAGAAATCGGAAGAATTTTAAGGTTTTTAAGCCAAAAATGGCGGTTTTGGTCTCTCCCCCTCGTCTCTCTCTCGAAAATCTGGAAAAGTGAGGAAGAAGAAGAGAGGGGGCGGCCCTCATTTAAAACAGCCTGAGAATTCAACCCTATCCGCGCGGATGGGTTTGTAAGGGTCAAAAAGACCCTTTTGCCCTTTAAAAATCCAGAACTCTGCAATTTGATCCTAGACTTAACAGAGTTAACCAAAGTTAACCAAAGTTAATCCCCTCTTCAAAAGAGCTTCACGGCAGTAAAACGTAAGTCCGATTTCCCCGAGAAAGATAACGGAATCCCGTATCTTTCATCAAAATCATCCCCGGCAGTCAAACGTAAGACCGATCTCCCCGAGGAAGATAAAGAGATCCCGTATCTTTCATCAAAATCATCAACGGCAGTCAAACGTAAGTCCAATCTCTCCGAGAAAGATAACGGAATCCCGTATCTTTCATCAAAATCATTCCCCGGCAGTAAAACGTAAGACCGATCTCCCCGAGAAAGATAACGGGATCCCGTATCTTTCATCAAAATCATTCCCCGGCAGTAAAACGTAAGACCGATTTCCCCGACGAATACGTCTGATTTTTCCCCAGCAAAGGCTAACCAAATCCCGAGCAAAGTCAACGGAATCCCAAAAGCCAACGAAATCTCGAGTAGATCTCGAACTACGAAAGGGCTTGATTCCCACTAGGGATATGTAGGTAGCCTATCATTAGGTCCAGCCCCTCGACCAAAACGGTCACCCTCTCCTTCGGCAGCAGACGAAGTCCACCGAAAGGCCATTTCAAATTAAGGTTCGAGGTACCTAAAACGCCATCATCATCAAGGTCTGAGGCACCTAAAAAGCCATCATCATCCAGGTCCGAGGCACCTAAAACGCCATCATTATCAAGGTCTGAGGCACCTAAAAAGCCATCATCAAGGTTCGAGGCACCTAAAACGCCATCATCTCCAGGGTCAAAGACCCGAACTACGGCCGGCTTGATTCCTCTTAAGGATACGTAGGTAGCCTATCATTAGGTTCAGCCATCCGACCGAAAATGGTCATTCCTATCCCCAGCAGAGCGGATAGCCCTCAGACCAAAAATGGCCACTCTTATCCCCAGCAGAGCGGATAGCCATCAGACCAAAAATGGTCATTCCTATCCCCGGCAGAGCGGATAGCCATTCGACCGAAAATGGTCATCTTTTATCCCCAGCAGAGTTTCTTTCCAAAGACCGATCAGTAATCCTCGCTCATTAGGTTCGAGGCACCTAAAACGCCATCATCTCCTGTGGTCAAAGACCCGAACTACTGGCACGGCTTGATTCCTCTTAAGGATACGTAGGTAGCCTATTAAATAGGTTCAGCCACTCGATCACTTGATCATCCTGCCAAATATGGAGCCTTACTCTTATCGACGACCCCGCTTCCTTCGAAAGCGCCGTCGCCGAGGGGCTACTGTAAGTGCTCCAATTTGAGTTTGTTAGTATTTTCGTTAGAAAATTAACGAAAGTTATAACATTCCTAACAATTCCTAACAATTCCTAACATTTCTAACAAAGCAAGGGCAAAGTGGGCATTGTTATTTAAGGATAAACCAAGGAAAGGAATCAAAAAAGCAAAAGAAATAAGAAAAACCAAAAATAGAAATGGCTGGAACAAAAACTGGCTGTTAATTTGATTTTTTTTGAAAAATATTCCTCTTGTCCAAAGCCTGAAGCTGTAATTAATGAACAGTGCACGCTCAAGGTCCTATCCGCGCGAATGAGTTTTCATTTTTCAGAGGGCTATAAATTGAGCCCTCCAGTCTCAAAAATAAAGGAGAAGAACACATTTCCTCAACTGCACTTTGGCGAAAATAGAGAGAAAACAGTGAGAATTCCTTAGAATTGTCACCTTTTTCTCAACTATTCAACCAAAATCACACTCACTCAAACACTCTCATATTCAAGCCTCAAACACTCTTACATTCAAGCCTTCAAACACAAAACACAAAGAAAATAGGTATAACCTCCCTCTTCTTACCCTAAAATTCATCCATGCATGCATTTTCAAGCTACAAAATGTAGTTCATTCATCTTCTTGTCTTAGATCTAAGAAGATCACCATGGAAGTTCATCTCCATGGATGATCTTCTACAAGGATCAACATTATTTTCAAAGTGTTCTTACTTTATTACAAAGAAAACACATTTTCAAAACCCTAAAAATCATTTTCATACATCAAATCTCATTTTCAAAGGATAAAATTCCCCTTCCCAAGCAAATGAAATGCTTAGTCCTAATGTACCCCAAGGATGGTTTGATATAGTTGATTCACCACTAAAATTTCTAGTGATCACTAATCAAAACCTAGGGAAATGGGAGCAAGCATGGATGCCAAACCCTCTTTAAAATCACATTTTCCTTCTTGAGAAGTTGCTGTCCAGTAGCAATTTTCTAAGACCCCAGTCCATGGTCTAAATTTTTGGACACAGATAAACTTGTAATTTGGTGTTGACTACAAAACACTTTTTGTAGCCAACATACAGAGATTTCCAGACATATTTTTACTTTATTTTTTGCGTGAGTAAAACTCCCTTTTTCAAATTTTCTTTTGAAGGTCAGATCACCAGTCTCTGGGAGTCCAGATCTCATATCTGATATTTCCAGAGGGTTTTGGGTCCTCAAATTTTCTCCAAATGGAAAATTCTTTCACAGAAATCTTATTTAAGGTGTATGGAACAACTTTCATTCTCTGAGTTTCTCCAGATTATGAAGTTTTAAGGCCCTTGAATCCATTTCAAAATCAAGTGTCCACTGCCTTTTTCATTATGGCAGAAGTGCTTTCCAACTTCCAAAAATCTTTTGAGTACCAAAACTCAACCTAAAAATCACACCAAAAATCATGGGATCTGTCCAAAGTCTAATAAATAATTCCCAATTTTTACTTTTCTGAGTTTCAACATATTTTGGTCAAAACACACACACACACACAACAAATGGTTTTTAGCTTGGAAGACTCGTTTTACGAGGCATTCCGGGTGCACACTAACGTCCTTCCCGGCATGTAACGTGACCTCCGAACCCAAATCTCTAATCTCGAGCATTTTTCAAAGTTTTGTCCCTTAAAACAAAAATGGCGTGGCGACTCCGTTTGATTTCAAAAAAAATCGGGCGACATCATCACAACTACGTCATCCTTATGCATCTTTATCTGATGGTAGCCCGAATATGCGTCGAGGAAACTCAGAGTAGTATGTCCAGCTATGGGTAGCTATCCTTCGGGCAAGCTAGGTTGAGGTTGGTGAAGTCGACACATATACGCCACTTTCCATTAGCTTTCTTCACCATTACCACGTTTGCTAGCCAGGTGGTATCATCAAGGAGGCCTCTCATACTACCAGGCTAGCTAATGTGGTAATGGTGAAGAAATCTAATGGCAAGTGGAGGATATGTGTCGACTTCACCAACCTAAATCTAGCCTGCCCCAAGGATAGCTATCCTCTACCTCGGATCGACAAGCTCGTAGATTCAATAGCTGGGCACACCACATTAAGCTTCCTCGACGCTTACTCGGGCTACCACCAGATCAAGATGCATGGAGATGATGTAGTGAAGATGGCTTTCCAAGCTGCTGGGGGTATCTATTGCTACACTATGATGCCGTTCGGTTTGAAGAATACAGGAGCGACCTACCAAAGGATGGTAAACAAGGTCTTTGCCTCACAAATTGGCCGAAACATGGAGGCCTACGTCGATGATATGGTCATAAAAACAAAGGTCGGACGTCACGTGGTCGACCTAAAGGAAACGTTCGCCAATTTACGAGCAAACGACATGAAACTCAATCCTAGCAAGTGCGTGTTTGGAGTAGCAGCTGGAAAATTTCTTGGCTTTATGGTTTCACAGCGAGGCATTGAAGAAAATCCAGAGAAGATCAAGGCTTTGATCGACATGCAGGAGCCTACAAATATCAAGGAGATGCAACGACTCAATGGTAGGGTCGCAGCCCTAGGTCGCTTTATAGCTAAGTCGGCGGAAAGATCTCTCCCCTTCTTTAAATCATTGAGGGGGACGAAAAATTTTGAGTGGACGTCCGAATGTCATTCGTCGTTCCAGCAGCTTAAGGAGTATCTTGCCTCTCCGCCATTATTGAGTAGCCCGGTTGTAGGGGAAACGTTGTTCGTCTATCTGTCTGTTGGCGACCAAGCTGTGGCCGGTGTTTTAGTTCGAGAAGTGGGAGGGCTTCAGAAGCCCATATATTATGTAAGCAAGGCCTTGTTCGACGTGGAGGACAGATATTATAATGCATAGAAGGTGGCTTACGCTCTGGTTGTAGCATCGAGGAAACTGCGAGCTTACTTCTTAGCTCACCCCATTATCGTGTTAACTAATGCCCCTCTGAGGAAGATTCTACATAAGCCAGAAAGTTC